>JBBBDQ010002510.1:402500-474264 GCA_037127315.1 Ascarosepion bandense
CTCTTAATTGATATGTAAACCCATATCATGAATGACTTTGGAAAAATTTATTTGTTTTCTTCAGACAGATATATATATACATTTCAAGGGAATGGTTATTTGAATAGCACCAGGAAAATGCCAAGCATCATTGTCTCGGCCAATGCAAATTCTTGTTGTCACATGATATCATTTTCATCCAGTCATCCATATATGGTTCTTTCTCTTTATCCTATTTTAACCTCATTTTATCCTTGTTTCATTTGGATTTTGTCTAAATAAATCCTATTTTATTCAACTAATGTCTTACAATTCTGTCACAAATATTGACTCCTGTTTCAGGCTATTTGTTTGTCATTTGTTTTGTTGTACATTTTCAAGGTATAACAAATCACTCAATAAATCCTGAGCCTAACTAATAAAACAACAACATTAAAGCAAAATTCAAACTAATTCACCAACATGGTCTCCTTCTAGGGTGATAAACTGATTCCAATGCTTCTCTAACAATTTGATGCCTTTTTTGTAGAACAATTTGTCTTTGGCTTCAAAATACACATCAGTTTCTCTTTCCCTGGAGCATACTTTTGAAGTCTGGAAACTGTCAGTAGTCACTGAGGACCAGATCTGGAGAATAGGTTGGATGCGTAAGCAATGAATAGTGCAATTCATGCAGTTTTTCCCTTGTGATCAACTTGTGACAAGGTGAATGGTTTTGATGAAAGATCATGTTTTTCTTCTTCATTTGCGACCCTTTTTTAGTAATTTCTTTCTTTAAACACACCAATAATTCTATGTAATATTTGCTATTGATGGTTCTTCTTTTTTCAAGGTAATTGATAAAAAAATACCTTGCACATCCAAAAATAAAGCATCCAAAACCTTGCCTGCTGACATTTGCATTTTTGGTCGCTGCAGACTGCATTCCTCTGCTGCTATCCACTCAGCTGACTGCCAATTTGACTCAGGAGTGAAGTGGTGGATCCATGTTTCTTCAATTGTCAGATATTTATGCACAAACCTCTTCTTGTTGTGTTGAAACATTTGCAATTAACACTCTGTATTGTTAATACATTGTTCTTTTGATCAACTATGGGCAAATGCAGCACTCACTTTGAACACAGCTTTCTCAATGATAAATATTTATTCAAAATGGTGAATACTGCCTTCTGATATGTTGAACTCATCTTCTATTTCATGCAACTTCAATTAATGTTTGGACAAAATGAGTTTGTGGATTTTTTGGTGTTTTTTTTTTTTTTTTGGTGTTTTTTGGGAAAACTCCCAATTTTGGGAGCATCATTTGTGTCTGTCTGATCACATTTAAAGTCAGCATAACATCTCTTAACCATTGTTTCAAATGAAGCAGAGTCTGAATAGCACTTATCAAGTCATTGCTTTGCTTGAACAGTAATTTTTCCCATCAGAAAGCAATGTTTTATCAGCACACAAAATTCAGATTTTTCCATTGTTTTGAAAATTTGCAACAGTAGATTCACTTAAAGAACTTTAACCTGATTGTGCTCAAATTTTGTCACATGCCATTTGAAGATTAGTACTTCATAAAAATCATATGGATTTCTTTTGGTGGTGCCATCTATACGTCAGACCCGGGACTTTTTGTGTGTTGTGTTATTGACTTGAATTTTCTATTATGATGCTTTAATTTCTTTTGTAGTCTACCAGTAATCATTTATCCCAAGCAAGGTAATAATTTCACAAAGATACAAATTGTTATTGAGAGTGAAAGATAATGAGAAGAATTTAGTGATGAGAAAGAACAATAAAAGAACAGGTTTATGAAAAAAGAAGATGGTGAAAAAGCCACTATAATTTGAGGGGATTTTGGAATGTAAGAGAATGAGAATACTTTAGTGAGGAGAAAGGACAATAAAACAACAGGTTTCAAGAAGATATTTTAAGATTGTATGTGGCAAGGAAGCAAGAAACCAAAAGAAAGTTCCACAGGTATAAAGTACAAGAAAAGAAATATTAATAGGATAGAACTCATGTCTACATTTAGCTATTTTATTTAATTTTATTTTATTTTATTTTATTTTATTTTAACAATAAATTTATGGAAAATAAATAAATAATTAGTGAATAAATTTTCAAAGTTAGGGAAGCGATGTCAGAAGTACAGAGTTGAAGTAGACTTTAGAAGGAACCGGAAAACAAGCAGAAAACAAGGAATAAATCACTACTCCTGTTCAAAAGACTGGGCAGGAGTATGAACCAGAAATTCTGTATAGTCCATGACATCCCTGGATTATCTAATTCTTGCACTGTTAATCACTGGTTTTCATATAATTGTTCCTAATCCACACACATCCAACATTTTCATTTTTTTTTTTTTTTAGTTACTTTTTTTGTTGTTGAAGGTTTTCTACAATGTGTATCATTTTCAGTGAATTCCCAGTCAAGCTGAAGTGTTGGTCCCAAAATATTATCTGGGCTCTACTTATTGCATCATTTGCAAAAGCCTTCCCCATCATCTGAATAGTTTATGTTAATGAACTACTAAAAAAAATCTGATGCCTATTTACTATGAATGTATCAGTCACAACCTCACTCAATCACTCTCTCCTGACTGATTAACCCCTTGGAGAGTTTCTGTTCATACATGCTCAGTAACATCCCTGCTGATAGAATTACCTACCCACCACCCAACTCAGATAAGAATTTAGAAATGGTATATAAATTGAATGTAGATGCACATACCACTAGATATCAAAAGTCAACATTATTCTGAACCAGTTTGACATGTGGCACAGTACTGGAATGACTGACTTGTTTCATATGGCTTTTTTGTCATGTGCTTGCAAGCATATTTATCAATTTTTGTGATGGTTGATTAAAAAAAATATAGAGTTTGGATAAAGTTTTGTTTTACTACACAAAATGTTGCAATACTTCCAAAAACTTTTGGTAAAGTGAAATTCGAATTTAAAAGTTTTTTCAAATAATTAATGAAAGTCATGAATGAAATTTGTTAGGTTGACTGGTTTGCCTTGAAGTTCATAACATTGAATGTTGATAGAAAATGTGAAAATGAAATGCATTTCCACAAAATTCAGGTTACATTTATTTGTAGATAATTTAATAATAATTATTTGAATGTGTGCCATGATTTGAAGGAGAAATTTCAAAATGACCTACAATTTATTTACAAAGTTGTGACTTGGGATGAGTCACAATCCTGGTTATTTTAGTAATAGGCTTGTACAACTTGTTTCTTGAGATATTCAAAGCGGCCAGATACTTTTAGGACAGATCTTGTGTCTGTGTGTCTGTGTATATATGGGCTTGTATTATAACTTCATTTATACTTGAAGTCATTAATGCCCACTATAAAATCCAACATTAATGATAAAAATTAAGATAAAAGTCTGATAAAAAATATAGGTTTATAAAAAAAAAACTGACATTAGTTGTAGGTCTCTATCAATAACCTATTATTTGTCACAGTCCCATTTTTGTGATGGTCGGTATTAAGAGGTTAAAATTAGTAGATTAGAATAATGTGTTAAAATTAATGGATTAAAAATGATGTTAAAGTGAATCGATTAAAATAATAGGTTAAAATTAATGGATTAAAATAATATGTCAAAATTAATAGATTAAAAATAACATATCAAAGTTAATAGATTAAAATAATGAGCTAAAATTAGTGGATTAAAATAATGAACATAAGGTAGAAATCAACTCTCTCAATGTTATTTATTTTGATTTTATTATTTATTTATTATTTAGTTTGGTTGTTATTAAAATGTTATTGCAGTTATTTATTATTACTAAATAATCAAAATTTTTTTAAAAAAATGTAAAATGTGGAAAATGTAATGAACTTTGCTAAATGACTCTTTAGTCAATATTACTCATTTTTTATGGTTCTTTAGTTGTATATTTAGAAACTGTTCACTATAATTCCACTAGCAAGATAACCAATTATTTGTTTTATTTACTTAACTCAGACTTTGTTTGCATTTGCATTAGCATTATATTCCTTTTCAAGATGGTTATTCATTTTTCCTGTCATGCTAACTGGTATTTTGTCAAATCTTACCCTTACCCATTATTTTTTAACAGATATGTATTTACCCTTACCCTCACTTCAACACATGCACATGTGCACATCCCCAGGACCTGCTTACTATCAACTTTTCTGGCTTTTACTTATTTTCTGACAGCTACCCCACCTCGTCATCATTCACCAACTTCTTCCCCACATCCAAATATTAGCTTCTCAATTATAGGTTTGGCATAGATCAATCAATACCTTGTGATGTGGATTGTCTGTAGGCCAGGCCAGCATTTGGGCAAACCCGTTGTTCCTCTGCTGACGGAAGTTTTTGTTGCTGTTGTTGTTGTTCTTTTTTTTTCTTTCAAACTATCTTACAGATTGGAAAGCCATAATCGACCACCATCTAATAGCACTATCGAAGTTATTACCATAGTGTAAGGGTAAGATCTGGAGAGAAAGGAGGGTTTTTGCTGAGCAAAGATAGGGGAGAAGAGAGTGAGGGGATGAAGAAATAATGGGAGGATATAAGGAGATAAAGAGGGGCAGGAAGAGGAGGAGTGTAATGATACGATTAAGAGGAAGAAGCTTTATATCTTCTTGAAAAAGGAGCAGTAATCATTTACAATGAAGGGTGGAGGTGGAAAGGGTAGGGGTTGGGGAGGATACAAGCAAAGGTTAAGGACAGAAATTATGGAAAAGAAAAAGTAGTCTGGGAGTAAAGAAATTTTTTTTCAACCTATTTTTTTGTACTTTCTACAAATTTCTATTTTTTCTGAATGAGAATAGAAATGCTTCTCAAAATCAATAAATATGCATGTGTCTTTGTGCATAGTTATGTGTATATGTTTGTGTGTGAATTTGTATGCAAATACATCCATAAGGTATATAGACAGAGAAAATAAATAAAGAGAGACAGAGAAAGAGGCATATGAAAGGACTTTATATATACATATATAATACATACACACACACACACACACACACACACACACACACACACAAAGGTAGATTGATAGATATAAACACACTGGGATAGACATATTCTATAGACATATTCTAAAAAACATATAAACAGTGCAATAGATATTTTATATATATATATATATAGTCATCAGCAGACAGATCTGTTTCGCTGTATCACAGCTTATCAGTATGGTTAGACATTCGATTACTTTTTACCCAGGATTGAAACCCAACCAAATTGGTGTCAGTCGGCATCACTACCTCTGAGCTATGGGCGCTCAGTAGAAGGATATATATATATATATACAGAGAGAGAGATGAGATAGATAGATAGATAGATAGATAGATAGATAGATAGATAGATAGATAGATAGATAGATAGATAGATAGATAGATATGAACAGACTTAGATAGATACATTCTTAAGAATATATAAACATTGCAATAAATATTCAATATATATATATATACATAAAGAGAGGGAGTAATGAGATAGATATGAACACACTGAGATAGATACATTCGTAAGAATATATAAATAGTGCAATAAATATTTATGCATCTACCCTGGTTTATCCATCATTATATACTCTATTATATACCCCCATTAAGTTATACATGTGTGTCCATACACACGTATGTATGTGTATAAAATATTCTGATGAGAAAAAAAGACCTTACTCCAAATCGCTTTCCAAGCCAACATATTTTCACAAAGCACAATAGGTAAGTGCTTGTAGTATTCATTGTACGTTCCCTTGTGTAAAATAAAAACCAGTAGGTGGGAATGAGCAAGCCTCTCACTCTGTGTGTGTGTGTGTGTGTGTGTGTGTGTGTGTGTGTGTGATTTTATTGATTTGTTTTTTTTTTTGCTTATTGACCCTTTCCAAGTTATTTAAAGCCAGAAAACATTTTTTATAGATTGTAAGAATCTTTTTTAGAGATAATGATTTTACTGATAGAATTTCTACTAATTAACCCATAGTTGGAGGAAGAAAGGGTGAAAGGTTGATTCATGCCTTTCTCAATTTGATCATGTGAATTTAAAAAACCCTAATAGAATTAAAATTCAGCTCTCCTCTTTCCAGTACTTCCACCAGAGCAGTTATGATTACAGCACCTGGTATTCCCAAATAGTCATTCATTTAAGTATTGACAGGTTAGAGGTTGCTTAAGTTTGATGATCATAAAGAAACATGTGTTTCAATATGATATTGATATTAAGGCTATGTGAGTTTGTACATGAATCTTATGTGTATATTTGTATGCAGATATATTCATAAAACAGACTGAGATAGATAGATAGATAGATAGATAGATAGATAGATAGATAGATAGATAGATAGATAAGGTTATGCTTAGGTTTAGATAGATATGTATGAACAGACTGATACAGTTAGATATGAACAAACTGCAGTAGATAGATAGATAGATAGATAGATAGATAGATAGATAGATAGATAGATAGATAAGGTTATGCTTAGGTTTAGATAGATATGTATGAACAGACTGATACAGTTAGATATGAACAAACTGCAGATAGATAGATAGATAGATAGATAGATAGATAGATAGATAGATAGATAGATATGAACAAAATAACATGTAATATATGTATATATGCATGTATAAACATGTAAGTACATAAGCAGATATGTTTTAATGTAGGTTGTTGTAATAGTTATCAACAAAGAAAACAGGATCAGTTTGAATTTCTACTGAAACTTCATGTTCATTTCATATTAAATATTAATAGTAATATTAATATTAGCTGTTTTCTTATAAGGAAACATTTTGTATTCATTGACTAAGCTGTCAATACTACTCTTGGCCAAAATTTCTAAAATCTTTCTTTTAAAACAATTCTTCAGGAAAATAGTTTTCTCAAGTCAGTAACTGTTATTGCTCTTTCTAGTATTGATGGGGGATTTCCTTTCTAACCCTTTGTTTGAAGTAGTATGGAAAATCAGCATCTTCATCAAATCTTTATTATATCTTCAAATTGTCTGTGTCATCAATTTTAGTTGTTGCTGCTATTGGTATTCCTCAAATAATATGGTTTCTATTTTTTGATAACTTTTGTTGTTTGTGATTCCATTGGGCCAGTCCACAATCTTCAAAGAAATCCTTTTCAAAAAGGCATGAATCTACTTCCCCCTGCACTGCTGCACTGTCAGAAATATTAATAAAAATGACTCATTACTATTATATAACAAATGGTTGAAAGAGATAAGAATTGTGTGTAGGCTCTTTTGCAAATCACTCTCTCATATCTAACTTAATTGATAAATATGGGCATAGCAAAAGCAAAATGCTGTCTGTCCAAAAATGAATATTGACAGGCATCCAGTCAAACATTCATACATATATGGTGATTTTCTAAGCATAGATTAAATGTGGCACAAGGCTGAAAGTATGGAGCACCCAGTGAGGATCAAACGCACTATTCAGTGGTAATTAATCGAGTAACCATTACACCACATCAAAGTGCTCCTCATACACATATGAATATCTATCTCTATATATACAGAATATATATTCACATGTCTATTTAGGCAACAATCATTTATTAATACATGTTATTTAAAAATAAGACAAAAACTTTATTTTTTAATATTTTTTGTTAAGATTATTTGCATTGTTTAGATTGATGTCCTCATCTTTAATGCTATATTCAACACATTTCAGCCATTGTACAGGCCAACCTTCTTCAGGTGACTGATATTTTAAACCAAACTCTTTATTTTAATCATTGGGGTATATTGTTCTCGTTCCATGAGCCATGCCACTTCTGGATCTCTTAGTTATCTCCCTTTTAACTCAACTCCCTAAGTTATTTTTTCACCACTGCTGTAGCCAGGTATTAAACTCACAACTTTTTGGATCAAGTCACTGGAACTAACCAACACTTTTATCCATTGGGCTATATGTCCTTGAGGATTTTGTTAACCATTTCTGTTCTTTTTACAAATAACCATAGTTCAATTCTAAGTGTAAGAATTGTTCAATGTAACTATTCTTTCTGTCATTTTCAAGATCTAAGATTTGAATCTATTGTGTGGTAGGAGAATGTTTTTTAATTAATTTACAGTGTTTTGTGTGTGATGATGATATTTACAAAACAAGGTAAATTCTTCTCCAAGCAGTAGAATGCATCTACCATTTGTTAAATGTATTAAAATTCCTACTACCTTGATTGTTAACTCAGGTAATCTTAATAATATATGTTCTAATTACACGAAAGCATAAACATGCTTTTTATGCCAAATTTCAGAATAGAAAAACATTTTCAAATTGCACATTATATGAATAAAAACAGATTTTAAAACTGTTTCAACTTTTAGGCAATTTTTGCTCAGAACAAAATTAAAGTTATAAGGAAGATCCGTAGTTATTCAGCAATCATTTGATGTAAAAATATCAAACACACAGACACAGTAGTGTATTGATTTAAAACTGGTTTTCAATGTAGTGAATGATTTTCAAAAAAGTTATATATATAAATTTGGATATCATTTAAATTTCTTATCATTAATTTGTACTATTTTTAATAATAGTTATAATAAAATATAGCAATATATTTATTATTCCTAGACTTAACATGATTTACAATATACTCTATGCACAGCATTTTAGTGAAAAATATTGTTTATGCGTGTATGTGTGTGTGTGTGTGTGTGTGTGTGTGTATTTTTATTTCTAGATAAATTGGTAGATATGAAGTGACTAAAATATGTGAGTGTAAAAAAAATATGAAAAATGAAATATCTAAACTTCCGACAGTTTTTTTCCAAATCCTATATTACACACTTTGATATTTTATATATCAGTCTTTTTATCACACACAAATGTATATGTATAAACATAGATAACAGAATATTATATAAACAGATATGAACCAGTTGATGTGTGTATGTGAGAATAAAGTTTGGATAAGAATCTGGAAGAATAATAAATTTCTAAGACAATTTTAAGAACTTTTATTTTGACATGTTTTGTTAATCCCATGGTTCCCAACCCCAGGGTAAATTACTCCAGAGAGGTAATGAGCCCATATTTTGAGGGAACTGGATGTTTGGTTTGGGAAGAGGCAATCAGCTTATAATTTCACAGTGTGCCCTTAGAATGAAGACCAAGAAACGTAGCAGACTCAATGTGGCAAATGACACCGAATAGCTCTTTCAGTCACAAAGCCAAGAATAAATAAATTGGTGCTAGCACAGGCAATACAAGCTCAACATTCACATTAAGAATCACGGCTAGATTACGGCTACTATACCTCTGATTATTATAGATTGGTACTATTGTATTGAATAATTTCCATTAACTTTGTCTGCTTTTGATGCATGAAAATATAATTACTTCTTTTCCTATATTACGGGTGTTTGTTCATCGGGATAATGGATAACAGTGAAATTGTATTTTGAGGTAATCGCAGCTAAAAGGTTGGGAACCTAGTCATCCTTGCTTTAAATATTGTTGCCACATTTAGTCTAATTCTTCTATATATTTAGGGATTCTTGATAAAATTCAAAGAAGAATATGCAATGTTATTGGTTCCGACCTGGCTTCTTGGTTTCAGCCATTTTCCCTGTACTTTTTCTATAAATATTTTCATGGTAATTTGTTCTGATTAATGTTCCTTTATAGTAACTAGTCTTTGTAAATTTAAGCACAGTACTAGATTGACAGTTAAGTTTCATTCTTTTACAGTTGAATTGTGCAACTGTAAGTTCTATGCTGATAGTTTCTTCTATTCCATTTCTCACTTGTGGAGGTCCTGAATTGCCAGTAAACTGCATCTGGTAGCAAGGCCTCTGATTTGGAGGTTGTGAGGAGCATGGAACCACCTCTTAATTGCTGTTGTTCCTAGGTTCACCCTGACCCTGAGTGGTAGCACCTGTTAGTGTCCCAGCTATAGGCAAATAGTTAACCACTAAACTGGGGTCAAAACACTATGAAAGTATAAAAATACACTTTTATAGAAATATATACATAAAAATAGACTTTTATAGAAAAGTATACATTTTTGAAGGAAAAGAATTATTACCATAGCACATTTTAAATGGAAAAAATTATTACCAGCAATACACTTTTGAATACAAAACTAGAAGACATCTTCAGTTTTCTAAAATAAAAAAAAATTCTTTTTCCTCAAAATCTGACTAAATCAACCTTCTCAATATAACCAAACATTAAAAAGTACCTTAAAACCCCACCTTTTTAGCATTAAATAACCTACAGAGGTTGATATTCTGTTAAACAAAACTCAAACTCAAACTCAAATTCACTTGTGAAACTCTCTTCCAGCTTCTTGCTTCTTAATTAACTTTGATTTTCAAAAATTTAAATGCAATGTCACCTTAATTCCTGTTCTTTTATTGTTCTCTCTCCTTAATTATATTTTCTTCTTCTCATATTTTTATAAGTTCTATGCTAACAGTTTCTACTCTCACTTGTGGAACTCTTTTCAGGTATCTTGCCTTCCAGACAATGTTGATGTTCAAAAATTTAAATGCAATGCCTATTGTTATCTTCTGTCTTCTTCATCTTCATCTTCTGTTATTTTATTGCTCTTCCTCCTTAATAGTGTTTTTCTCTTAGGTTTAAACTCAGTAAACTCTTGTGTCTTAGTGGTTTTATTGCCTTGCTTGAATGGAATTTTTTTTAAAAATTTGACTGATTAATGAAACATGTGAAAATAAGTTTTCAAAATATTGTCTTTTATGTTTATATATATATATATATATATATATATATATATATATATAAACACAATTTATATTTCACCTGAAATTAAAGGCAAAATACGATGTTTAGAATAGCTCATGATTAAGCATAATAGACATTGATTGTCTCTTATATTTAACAGTATATGCTTAGAAAATTATCTGCTGCCTCGATACACTATATATATATATATATAGTGTTTAATTGTGATAATGTTTAGTGCCAGGTTGTTGTTTTTCAGTGATTTTACTGATAAAATGCATTTTGGCAAGCAGGGTTTTTTTTTATTGTAAAGTGCTTGATATTGGTGGGGGTGGAGATAGAGGATTGATAAGCTCAAAGAGTTTCTTTTTAACAGAGCAGATTAATGCCAACTCATCAGACTTTTATAACAATAATAATTTTTATAAATTATAAAGATTTTCAACAATCTTAGATTTACAATAAACATAAAACTAATCTAAAAATAGTAAATTTCCTAGATATGACACTGAACTTAAACAACACCGCATATAAACCATACAGAAATGAAAACAACAACTTCATATATATCAACAAAAATTCAAATCACCCTCCAAATACATTCAAATGCATACCCATATCTATAAACAAAAGATTATTTACAAAACTCAAGTAACATAAAAATATTTAATGAAAACAAAGAAACATATGAGACAGCACTAAAAAATAGCAAATACTCAAACAAACTTGAATGCACAAAGAGAAACCAAACAAAAACAATAGAAAAAAAATCATAATATAGTTTAATCCACCCTAAAACAACAATATTTGCTTTTATATATATATATATATATATTTAGTGTATCGAGGCAGCAAATAATTTTCTAAACATATACTGTTAAATATAAGAGACAATGAATGTCTATCATGTTTAATCATGAGCCGTTCTAAACGTCGTATTTTGGCTTTAATTTCAGTTGAAAATAAAGACAAAAATTATCCAACATTTGGATAATTTTTTATTAATTTGCTTCTAAGCTTTTGGCTCACATGAGCCATCTTCAGTGTGACGTCATAGAACCGCATTGCAAATTTGCGAACTGAATTTGTTATTTTTGGTAACTATTGGCGTTGCCTAGCAGAGTTTTATGTCAACACAAAATAAAATCGTCGATGATGGTGGATGTTATTATATTACCATCTTAATGATCTCTCTGAAGATGGCTCATGTGAGCCGAAAGCTTAGAAGTAAATTAATAAAAAATTATCCAAATGTTGGAGAATTTTTGTCTTTATTTTCAACTGAAATTAAAACCAAAATATGACGTTTAGAGCAGCTCATGATTAAACATAATAGACATTCATTGTCTCTTATATATAAAAGTATATGCTTAGAAAATATATATATATATATATATATTTCAATCCACATAGTCAACTTATATATATATATATATATATATATATATAAGTTGACTATGTGGATTGAAATCCAACAAGATGATAGAATAAGTAAAGAACAGGTAGGAAAAAAGTGTCTTTAATTTAACTTGTTTCACTTTATTAAGTTTTTTCAGATATTTGTTTACAAGATACAAATTTTAGAATTTTTAAATTTTTAAATCCTTGTGTTGTGGCTCGGTTAGGGACCAGAAATAAAGACACAAAAACGGAATAGAGTTAAACAAATATATTAACAAGGAACAGCAGTACAAACAGATACAACATGAGAAGATCACCAGCGTGACTGTATTAGTTTGGTTGTCTGCTGGAAATACCCCTTTTTTGCTCTCTACAAAGCAAAAACTGTTGCTTATTTATAGTTTGGAAAAGTTCATTGTGTGCATGGGTAAATTACCATAACACCTTATCTCATTAACAAATCTCTAGAGAAACTTAATTAAGAGAAACATGTTAGATTAAAGACATTTTTCCTACCTTGTTCTTTATTTATTCTGTCATATATATATATATGGAAAAAGATAGGAAATCTTGTAACATATTTTGTCTTATAGAACTTCTTCATCAGACTGATAAAATGCATCACAAAAACTTTTCCACTCTTTACTATAAATTTTTCTCCACTATTATTCTTGATATATAAAAATATATATCATTATCTTACACACACACACACACACACACACACACACACACACACACACACATATATATATTTAGATGGTTATTCAGATGGTTATAAATTAGGATTTATTTTGACAGTGTAAATTTACTTATGCTGTCTCTTTCAGACTTAAAAAATAAAAATGGTCTGAAAGAGACAATGTAAGCAAATTTACACTCTTAAAATAAAAGCTGATTTATAATCGTCTAAATATGTGTTGAGTTTTCCTCTCAATGTATTATATATATATATAGATATATATGAATAGATTTAGAGAAACAGATAGATAAGAAAACACTGTGTTAGATAGATAGATAGATAGATAGATAGATAGATAGATAGATAGATAGATAGATAGATAGATATAACTCAAATGAGGAAGATAGATAGACAGATATAATACACATGAGGAAGATAGATAGATAGATAGATAGATAGATGGATAGATAGATAGATATGAACAGACTGAGATAGATAGATAGATAGATAGATAGATTAAAAGTCAATGAAGTGAGAGAGATAGATAGATAGATAGATAGATAGATAGATAGATAGATAGATAGATACGGAAAGACTGAGATAGATACGGAAAGACTGAGATAGATAGATAGATAGATAGATAGATAGATAGATAGATAGATAGATAGATAGATAGATAGATTTTCTTTTGTGGATTGTTTTTTGGTGGTTGTTAAGTAAAAAAAGAAAAAATTCTTCTCAAATTCCCGTATTAATTATTTGTATATTTATACTTATATTAATCCTTCTTTGATTTTTAAAATCTCATTTGTTTTTTGCTTCTATATTTTTAAAGAATTTCAGTAGATAATATTTATAATCCTTTCAAAGTTACCATCTATAAATAAGTATCAGTCAGTTAAATGCCATATGTGATATCCACTTTGGTCAATCATGTCTCGAAAGAGACATGACTGACTGGGCAGAAGATTATCCCCCACAGTAGGTTGCCATTGCTTTCTGCAGTAGACTGGTTGCCAGCCAATGCTATAGAACCCAGTCTGTCCTATTATTTCACTCATAACTGGAGCGAAGAAACAGATTAATACCTTTCCAAAGGGTATTTGTGCATAAGTGAATGCAAAGAATTCAACTTGAATTCGAACTCAGCTAATAAGTATAAATAAGTATAAATCCCATCAAACATTCATTATAATGAGCTAAATATCTCATCATTAATTGTAGTGGTAACAATATTTGCATTCATCAACTAAGCAGCCAATGCTACTGGAGTTATATTTTTTTTGGTTTCCTGCCATCAGTTAGTGATAGGTAGTATCTGTTTCCCTCATATCTAATAGTATTGATAACATTAGCCATTTCCCTACAAAGAAACATTTAGCATTCATTGACTAAGCAGCTAGTACTACTTTTGGTTGAAATTTATAAAATCTTTCTCTCAAAAGAGTTTTTTTTCATGAAAGTAGGTTTTTCAAGCACAGTAGCTGCTATCACTCTTTCCAGTATTGATGGGGGGTGTCCTTCCTAACCTTTTATTTGAAGTGATGTGGAACTCTTCATTGTCATTATTTTCTCTTTGAGTCACATGTGCTATCCATTTTAGTTGCTGATACTGTTGATAGTTCTCAAATAATGTGGTTTCTGTTGAATATTCTATGGAATAGTATAATTAAACTGAATATAGTTCAATGACAATGTGGTCTTCTTCATGACACTTGAACATGAAATACAATTTTTATAGTCAGAATGTTATTAGAGAAAGTAGTAAAAGCACAGAATGAGTTATACCTCTATTATGTTCCAAAGATTACACAAAATCATTCAATAACATATGATGTGAAAAACTTCTTGAAATGTTAGGAAAGATTAATTAGTGCAGAAAAGATATTCAAATAATTTGTAACCATTTTTTTACTCAAGTTCACCCCACGCAAGCTAATAAAATCACTAAGACACAGGATGTCAAAGTATTAGAAAACAGAAACATTACCAAAGAGTGAGAACAATCAGAAGTTAATCAGGAGGATAGTGCTTGACACTGCATTTAAATTCTTGCAGATTAAAGTTAACAGGAAATCAGAGAGCTAGAAGGGAGTTCCACCAGTGAGATGTGTGAGAAAAGAAACTGTTAGCATAGAACTTACTGCTACATTTACCCAACTCAACTGGATAATGATGAGATCATCACTGCACTTAAATTCAAATAGTTTAGGTACCACAGCAAAGAGCTCATCTGAACAATTACCATGAAAGTATATATAGTATATTAGTAGGAAAATGACTGAAGCCAAGATGTCAGATCAAGTCTAATAATATTGCTGATTCTTCTTTGGATTTTATCAATGATCTCTAGATATATATCAAGGATGCTGAACCATATGTAGTAGCAATATTCTAAGCATAGATGAATGGTAGATTTATAGATATGTAAGATGGATTCTAGAGAGCAAAAACTGTCTAGCATGACACAGTGATCTGAATTACTTAACAATTTCAGTGTAGTCTTTCCACTTCCTGTCAGCCGAGAACATGTATTGGGAACAAAGAATTTGCTTGTGGGTGGAGAGTAAGTTTAGTGAATGTACAGAATGTGAAAGAAAACAATGACAAGTATGTGTTTTTTCAATGAATTTATTTAAACATCTAAAAATACCAAACTACTTATAAAAATGTTTCCTTCACAAATACATACAAGGTATTTGCAGTAACTTTAATAGTGTAGAATCATTCCTTCTAACTAACTCACCTGATATCTTAGCTATATGTGAGACTAACCTTGATCCTTCTATCTCCTTTTCGGAGTTGTTCATTCCTGGTTACCTTCCCCTCTTCAGGAAGGACTCCAATGTTCATATGCATGGGTTTGGTGTATATGTCAGCGAACAACTCCCCCTAGCCATGGTCACATCTCTTGAATCCCTGGATCATTCCTTCATGCGCTTCCGTCTCTCACTTCTAAGGTCGGTTAGATATCTTTTCTTCCTCTACCACTCCCCCTCCTCCTTTGACTGTATGGTACTTGATAGCATCTCTACTAATATCAACAGGGCCATTTCTTCTCACCTATCTGCCCATATATTTGTGTTTGGCGATTTTAATGCCCACCACACCAAGTGGCTTGAAAACTCAGCCACCGACCTTGCTGGGATCCGCACCATGTATTTTTCAATAACCCAAGCTCTAATGCAAGTGGTGGACTTCCCCACGTGTTTCTCTAATAACCCTAACGGAAGGGACTCTTTACTCGACCTTTGCTTTACCTCCATTCCAGACTCCTGCACTACCAGGCAACTCTGCTCCCTCGGAAACTCTGACCACACTGTAGTCTCTGTCAACATCTCAATTTGCGCTAACTCTACCCAAGAAAACCAGACCAGCAGAATATCATACTGCTACCAGAGAGCAGACTGGGTCTCGTTCCGAGACTTCCTCTGCGACGTCCCCTGGAACAATGTCTTCGATCTTCCTGTCGAAGATTGTGCCTCCGAGGTCTCCTCTTGGGTTAAGGCTGGCATCGATGCTTTTATCCCGACCAGGAAATTCCAACTAAAATCAAATTCGTCCCCCTGGTTCTCACCCGCTTACTCGGCCGCCATTGCCCACCGGAACCATTTCTTCTGGCTCTATCGAAGCTGCTCGTCAAACCAAAACAGGCGCCTTTTTGCCTCAGCATGGAACAAGTGTAAAAAAGTACTGGACAAAGCTAAGAGGGCATTTGCTACCAGAATGAAGCAATGCATAGCATCCTCTAATTTTGGCTCCAAAGATTATTGGCGACTCTGCAAAAGCGTGCTCAACAAGAGCAAGACTTCAATACCTCCACTAATCAATCATTTGAAGTTCTCACCTCGCCAGCGGACAAGGCTGAATGCTTTGCCCATAGATTCTCCACCAATTCGACACGACTCGTTAGGAATACCTACACCTGACTTCCCACCCAGAACTAAGGCTCAACTAAATAACGTCCACATTACACCCTCGCTGGTTGCCAAGATAATTGCACAACTTGACCCACACAAAGCGAGTGGCGGCAATGGAATCCCAGTCATAGTACTGAAGAAATGTGCCCCAGAACTCTCCTCTGTCCTCTCTAAACTCTATAACCTCTGCCTACCTGCTTCCTGTTTTCTTGCCTGTTGGAAGTCCTCCTGTGTAGTTCCCATATTTAAGAATTCTGGCGAACCCTCAGACCCCGCCAATTACCGTCCTATTAGTCTCCTTCCAATCTTTGGCAAAGTTTTCGAAGCCATTATCAACACCGAGGTGAGTCAGCATCTCATGGCCCACAGGCTTCTCTCTGACAAACAGTACGGGTTTCGTTTCACCAGGTCTACGGCTGATATGCTAACGACCATTACCGACTACATATACTGGGCACTTGACAAGAATGGCGAAGCCCGAACCGTTGCCTTGGATATCTCCAAAGTGTTCGACAGAGTCTGGCATGCTGGCCTCTTGTGCAAACTGCAGAGCTACAACTGGACCTCTGTTTGACCTCATCCAGTCATTCCTCTCTAACCGCACATTGAAGGTGGTATTAAATGGGCATGCCTCCCAAAACTACCATACAAACGCGGATGTCCCTCAAGGTTCTATCCTAGGTCCCATGCTCTTTCTGATCTACATTAATGATCTCCCCAATGCCATTAGATCCCAAGTTGGCATGTATGCCTATGACACAACAATCTACTCTCGCATCGATCAAAAACCAGGTGTGGATGACAAAGTGAACCTTGCTGCCAAGCTTGAAAAGGACCTCCAATCCGTAGTGGCCTGGGGTAGGAAATGGCTAGTAAATTTCAATGCTTCTAAAACGAAGCTGTTATCAACTAACTGCCACATCTACCTCCCATTAGCATGGGACAAGCTAGCCTCCCAGAGAGTAAAATACTACACCTCCTTGGCCTTACACTTTCGGCGGACCTCAAATGTAATGACTATATCAAATTCATTGCCAAATCTGCTGCTATGAAAGTCGGCTCTCTGTGCAGGGCCCGGAAGTTTTTCCCACCTGAATCTATTCTGCACATATACAAATCTACCATCCGCCCGTGTATTGAATATTGCTGCCATATCTGGTCAGGTGCCCCTGCCGCTCTCCTTGGGCTTCTTGACAAAATACAAAGGAGGATCTGTAACGTGGTTGATACTGACTTGGCAGACTGGCTGCAACCACTCTCCCACCAGCGTGATGTGGCTTCCCTGTGCCTCTTATACAAGTACTTTCATGGATTCTGCTCCGATGAGCTTAGATCACTGGTGCCGCCTAAGCACAAATTTACACGAGATACTAGATTAGCAACTAGGTCCCACCCCTTTACAATTAAACAGATAAGATGCAATCGTAAATTCTACTCCAACAGCTTCTTTTCTCGTGCTTCCCGCCTGTGGAACTCCCTTTCACAAGTCTGCTTTCCTGACAGCTACAATCTCCAGGTATTTAAATGTAGAGTCAATAGACACCTCCAACCAATCTAACTCCCAATTATTCTCAGAACACTCTTATCTACCCAACCCTCATTCTCGGTATCCTTACCCACCTATCACCCACCCTCTGACATTTCCTATATTTAATCATCCCTTCTCCACTCTATGTAGTCCCCTTGGGGTGAAACGCTTATAAAAAAAAAAGAAAAAAAAAAGAAATAATTAACCATTATATGTAAAACTGAATGTATAGTTGTCAGTAAATGGGGCTATTTAAATCAACTGTTACATATCAGGGATGTCAAAATGAAGCAGTTAGAGAAATTCAACTATCTGGGTGTTACAGTAATTGGTGCTAAAGATATGTTTTCTTTTTTTTTTCTTGTTTTATTTAATCATTTCACCCCAAGCAAAGTGAGATCACCACTAGTGCACAGGGGTTTACAGTGACAGAAAAGATTGGGTACAGTGGGTATTGAAAGAAAGGATAAAAGATGAATTGAATTCAAGAAGATAGAAAATGGCAATTGATGTTGCATTTAAATTTTTGAAGATTGTAGCTATCAGGGAAGCAAGTAAATGAAAGGGTGTTTCACAGTCAGGAAGTGCGTAAAAAAGAAATAATCAAAGACAATTTTCAGAAATTGTAGAATTAAGGAATAAAAACATATCCTTAAGAATAAAAAAATAGCAGTGAATAGTGAATAGTTTCCCCACAAATGAGAAAAAGAGTGAAGCAAGAAAAATGTGAAATCAGGCAAATATTAAGACTAATATGGACAGAGTATTTGATAAATGAGGAAGTTTTAAGTAGAATAAAAATGATGAAGAATCTGCTACTAACAATCTGAAAGAGATAGCTGAAATTTTTGGGAGACATAATGAGAAAAGAATGCTTGAAGAAATTAACTCACACAAGACATGTATTGAAAATAAGAGAAATATCAGCAAGTCATCTATGTTTTTGAGTAAATGAACAGCAGATCAAGTACTACAAAGAAAAAAGTGGTTATGAAGGAGTGAGAATTAGAACAACAAGAGACTAGAGAAATAGAAGAATGGTGGCTGTCCAAGACATGAAGAAATATAGGGCATAAAAAAAGAAGGAAAAAAAAGATTGTTAAATCCATGTATAAAAATATGTGAATCTGTATTTAATTTAAAATATGTATTACTTAAATTACTTCAATACTAAAATAATTTAAATATTAAATACAGTATAAAAAAATTCAACATCATTTACTCCCTTTTGTTTATTAGACATTAAATTATATTACTTAGCATTCTCTATAATTTATTACTTCACTTAGCATCCTCCATAATTTATTACCTCACTTAGCATCCTTCATAATTTATTACCTCACTTAGCATCCTTCATAATTCATTACGTCACTTAGTATCCTCCATAATTTATTATGTCACTTAGCATCCTCCATAATTTATTACCTCACTTAACATCATCTATAATTTATTATGTCACTTAGCATCCTCCACAATTTATTACCTCACTTAGCATTTTCCATAATTTATTACCTCACTTAGCATTTTCCATAATTTATTACCTCACTTAGCATCCTCCATAATTATTACCTCACTTAGCATCCTCCATAATTATTACCTCACTTAGCATCCTCAAAAATTTTTTATATCACTTAGAATCCTCCATAATTAATTACATCACTTAGCATCCTTCATAATTTATTATGTTACTTGGCATCCTCCATAATTTATTATGTCACTTAGTTTCTTCCATAATTTACTTAGATTTTTCAGTTAGCTTGATGAATATTTATGAGCCTTTCTGAAATTTAACAAATTTGAAAAACTAACATTTTTACTTTTGTTTATAAATACTAGTTGCAAAATAAAATTTCTACATTAGCCTTGAAAAGGTCCATTAGAGGACAAAATGTGTTGGCTAAGATAAGTTTTCCTTTTGTTTTTATTCATGTCAGAACATATATAAATTATTTTTTACTAATATTTGTTTTGACAAACATATATGGTCAATAGTTATTTAGATTCCAGTTTTGAGAACTTGAAATTTATGCATAAATGGAAATTATCCTAACATGAGTAGAAGGCCAACTTATTGAAGCAGATTAGTACATGTCATTCATTAATTTATTTATTTGACACATGCATAGGATATAGTAATCTGACTAATGTGTTTGTCTGTTTTTCTACAAATGAACTCTTACTTTAAAAGAGTTCTTCTCTAGCCACAGATACATGTTTGGACTTGTTTTGAAAATAAGGAAAAGACTTCTCCAAATAATTCAAAGAAAGTTGTAGATTTTTAACCAGTATTTAGGAGCTCAGTTTTTTTTTGCATGAATGTATATATATGTTTTATTGAATTCGATAGACAAAGAGTATTTTGCAAGTTTTATTTTCTTTTATTCACTACAGACAGTTTTATACACTCTTAATTTTCTTACAACCAAAAAACTGTAAGAACACAAGAAAAACTGCATAAAAACCACCAAATATTCATTGTCTATCATATTCACTATATATATATATATATATATATATATATATATATATATATCCATGTAAAGAGAACCAACAGTTTTAGAATGATGAGTTCTCCTGCATTTACTTTTTTTTCATAGAGCAAAATGCAATTATAATTAAATTTGTTTTTTATTTAAAATTAACTTAATTTACATTGGGACATGGAAATTTGTATGTTTCGAGATTTTACCTCATCATCAGACAATTTTGATTTATTGTTGTAAAAATGATTTTCTGATGACAAGGTAAAATCTTGAAACACAAATTTCTGTGTTGCAGTAGGAATTAAATTAATTTTAAATAAAAACAAATTTAATAATAAGTGTACATATACATATATAATTGAATATAAAGATTAATCACAGTAGCTTTTCGATCATGTTTAATGAACCTTATATATATATATTTAAGCTGAAAGCTTAGATCAATAACCAGCTTAATAAAAAAATTATCCAAATGTGGGACAGTTTTTATCTTTATTTTCACCTGAAATTAAAACAAATGTACAAAATTTAAAACAGCTTATGATCAAACATAATAGATATTTGTTGTCTCTTATATGTTTAAATAATGATTTTCTGCCCAAATACACTATATATATATATATATATATATATATATATAGATAGATAGATAGATAGATAGATAGATAGATAGATATCCAAATAAATAAGAATGAAGAAAAAAATTGCAATGTTCAAAACATTAATTTAAAACAGTACTCAATATAGAAATAGAGCAATGTATATCTATTATTAATTATTACATTGAACCACGAACACATTTAGTTTGCACATGTTCTAACATAATAATTCAGAATATATATATATGTGTGTGTGTGTGTGTGTGTGTGTGTGTGTGTGTGTGTGAAAAGTGTATGTATATAATTATAAATATCAATATATATATATCTATAAATATGTAATTTGTTATATATATTATATTGTTTACATATTATATATGCATGGTACTTATTTAAAAGCACTCAATATCAGTGATAGAGCAAACATATTCATATAGATATATATATAGATAGATAGGTGTGAGTTTGTAACCCTGGGTTTCACACTTTAGCAATCGTCAGACAAACTGACTGATTAATTTTAAAAAAATTAATCAGTTTGTCTGACGTTCGCAAAAGCATGAAACCCAGGGTCACAAACTCACACCTATCTATCTATCTATCTATCTATCTATCTATCTATCTATCTATCTATATATATATATAGATAGATAGATAGCTAGATAGATAGATAGATATGTATATATATATATATATATATATATATATATATATATTTCATTGAAGTTAATCCCAATGACACTGTGATTAATCTTTTTATTCAATTTTTCTTGTGTTCATATAAGTGTTTTTTGTAGACATAAAGTGTGTAAAAACTGTTCAAATGCTCCATATATCTGAGCACTTTCAGCTATTCTGTTAGCCATTATCAGGTATTTTTTTAAGATCTCAAACTGAATACATGGATATTTATATTGTTTATCTATAGTGATGGGTATTTTTTGTTCAGTTATTTTCCAAATACAGTCAGCAATGCTTGGATATATAAATCATCCAGACAGTTTTTAAACACTTCATGTACAGAAAAGAAAACACTTATATGAACTCAAGAAAAATTGAATTTTATTTTCTGTTTTATGGAATTTCTCATTATTTTCATATTTCTATTCTGCCTTTTATGTCTTTTGTGATTGATTATCTCTTATAAAATATAGTTGCAATAAATTCTTTTTTTAACTTTCTTATAGATTAACCTTTTAAAAGATTTCATTATGTTTAATGTCTTCTTTCTGTGTGGGGGTAATCAATACAGTAACACCCCATATCTTGACAAAATCCAAAGGATGATCTGCAATGTAATCAATCCTGACTTCGGCAGCCTGTATTCAGTCATTTTCTCACTGATATGATATGGCTTCTCTCTGTCTTTTCTACAAATATTTTCATGGCAACTGCCTTGACAGGCTTATTTCCCTGGTCAGTCAGTTAAGTCAGTTAAGTACCATACATGATACACGCTTGGGCGATCATGTCTCGAAACTATTTCAATGTTAAAAGGGGTAAGACCTTGATCTAGTAGCATTAGTAAATACATTTAGTCAGGGTACCAGTGTATTGTGGTCCAGTGGATATCAACTCGAAACGAGAAATTGGAGAGCCAAGTTCGAATTCCAGTTGAATTCCTTGTATCCACATACGTGCAAGTACCCTTGAGAAAAGTATTAATCCATCTCTTCTCTCCAATTATGGGTTAAATAACAGGACAGATTGGGTTCTATAGCCTTGGTTGGCAACCAGTCTACCGCAGAAAGTAATGGCAACCTGCTGCAAGATAATCTTCTGCCCAGTCAGTCATGTCTCTTTCAAGACATGATCGCCCAAGCATATATCACATATGGCACTTAACTGACTGTACATTCTACATATACTAATCCTATAGTCCCACTCTTTAATATGTTCAATATTTGATCAAAACCTTTTGTTGCCAATTGATATTTGTGTTTTTTCTTCAATTATTCTCTAATTTTGTTTGTTTGGTTAAACAATGGACAATATGAACCTATTTTTGCACTTTCTTACTCTAACCAAATACAAATCTGTAAAAAAGCTTGAAAAACTAAATTAAAAAAATAAAATTTTATTTTTCTGACATATTTAAGGACAGATATTTAAAAGAAAGGTTGCTGCCCATATTTACATTAGTGTGTGTGTAATTTTATATGAATTTTATAAGGACAATTATCATAAAGGTTAGAGTGCAATATTTGTCAGTATATATTTATATATAGTCAAGAACATTTTAATAATGAGATTTAATGATATTCACATACATTTTTCTTAATCTTTTAATGTAAAACAAATATTTAAAATGATAATCTGCAAGATTAGCTTAATAATCAGTGCTTTTCAGGCAGGGAGACACCCTATCTATACTCCCCCTACTTTAATCTGATGTACAGTTACAACTGTGGGGCAATCAAAGAGAATCAAAATCAATTCTCATTCAAATGAAATATATAAGCTTAGCTTGCTAACTGTAGAACTCAAGTGTACAACCATTTGCTGGTTAATATTTTCCAGGTCAGAATTGAGGTTTCAATAGGACACAACTGTATTGAGTGAGTTGTTTAATCTTAGGTTCTTCTTTTTATATGTACCTCCAGGACATTGGCAATCATGGCTCTCCACAATCTCTTGTCTTTTGCAACCTTTAATAAATTTTGTATTTTTTTTATCTCTCCTAAACCTTATACCATCATTCATATACTCAAGCTTGATAGGTAGACTATACATTGTTTTCCTCTGTTCCTCTATCTTTCAATCTCTCCTGTGAGTGTCAAATCTTCCAAGCTCTCTTTCCTCATTATATACATTCTGATGCTAAGTATAAGTCTTTTTTGTTTCAATTTTCTCTAAAACTGTCATTGCTCACATGTTTGGTCCATGGTATTCTCAGCATCCTTCTGTAGAACCACATTTCTGTTGCTTCAAGTCTCTTCTTCATCTGTGAGAAGATTGTCCAGCATTTACTGCCATATAAGAGGACTGATAATTTTAGGTTTTTTAGTTAAAAAATTAATTAATGTAAAAGTCAAAGTTAATTTTACATCAAAAGTAGTATACTACCAAATAGAATATAAATGATAAGCCCTAAAAATATATCTACAAACTATTTGAAGAATAGCTATTAAATAAATAGTAAATTCTGTCTGTCTATCCATGTGTCTAAAACATGTTTCATCCTCTAATAGACTTTTATCATTATTAAGTCAATGGATGAAATGCATGGATTAAGAAAAGTTTTCCTGTTATCTTTATTTATACATAAGAATATACACTACTGGCCATAATTATTAAGCCACCCCAGTTTTTTAAAACAAATGATATATTTCATACTATTTTTAGTGGATAATTCTAAATGAAAATAGAATAGTTCTTTTGTCATTATCGCTTTGCAGTATTTTACATGGCAAGGATGCAAAGATGAACTTGTCAGAATCACCCTAAAATTAGCATCAATCAGCAATTCTACCTCTGAGCTACAGGTGCTATATATATATATATATATATAAATGAATAAACATGAAGAAGATAATTGAAATATTCAAAACATTAATTGAAAACAGTGCTCAATATAAAAATAGAGCAATGAATATTCTTTATTAATTATTACATTAGAACATGTACAAACTACAAACTACTACAAAATTGTACATTTTTTTTTATATTGAAAGAACAATGTCTGATCAGGTAGTTAATAATGATGGTAATAAACATTATATATATATATATATATATATATATATATATATATATATATATATATATATATATATATACGCATCGCTCATTCAGTAATGGATTAGAGCACTCTGGCTATTGGGCATGTATAATGACAATATACATGCTAAAAAGTCTGCCTTCTTCTACTGAACACCCATAGCTCAGAGGTAGAATTGCCGCCTGATGTCAATTCAGTCGGGTTTCAATCCTGGGTTAAATCAATTGGAGTCTAACCATACTGATGAGCTGTGATTCAGCGAAACAGATCTGTCTGCAGATGACTATATATATATATATATAATTAGTTAGTTTTTGGTCATAATAAAATTAGATCAGTAAACAGTTGTATTAAAAATGTTCAATACAATTATATTGTTGAACTTCTGAATATTTTTAATTTGGAAATTACTTATTTCCACAACGTAGGTTTCAACCTTTTGGTGTCTCCAACCGATTTACAATAACTGATTTTCAAATGCTCAAACAGGGACTTTTTACAAACATGCAACTGGAATCTTCAAACAACCCAAAAATCTTTAAAATTAGAGATTACATTTTAAGGATCTTAGAACACTTTTATCCATTTTGTATGATCCTAGTATATATATAAGGATTTTTTATTAATACAAAATTTAATTTCAGAAATAAAAGTGTGTAGCTTAATATTACTAGACATTCTAAAAATGAATCCTGTCTCTCAATACTCTACTCAACCTTCGGAAGGCATCCTTGGGCATGCCAATGCACCTACAGATCTCAGTGTCAGACTTTCTATCCTCTGCCAGAAAAAAGAATATGCATCTGAAATGCATATCTAAAAGTAAGGCATGTTTGAACATGTGCATGCATACAACCACACATATACGTAATTACTCAGAATATTGCTGTCACAATGATTAATCACATGTCACTGGAAAAATCAGATTTCATAAAAGTCAAGATTCACTCATTTTGATGGAAAAGCATTCTAAATATTTAAAAGATTGAATCTGAAAGAAAAGCACAAGTCAGAGTTTTCTAAAACTAATAAAATACTATTAGTATGAATAGTAACTCACACATACATACAAGTGCAGGATTTGCACAACATCAGTTGGTGGTTTCCCCTATGTTGTTAGGGATCACAAGTTCAAATCCTGTGAAATGACACACATTTTTGTAACAAAATTTCTCATAAATAATCAGGCTGGCAGAAATAAATATGTAGATAAATATGTAAATATACAGTTTAATTAAAACAGAATATCTACTCAAATACAAGTATCATTTGAAAATGATTCAATGTTCAAATAAATAAATTAAATATGTCGGTTGTTAATTCTATTTTGTTAATCTCCAGAACTTTCCGTAACATTATCTGTTTACATTTATTTACATTACATTTCAGAGCAGAGACTGTTACTTACGAAAAATTGAAAATTGTGTAATCATTTGTGGTTGAGTGGTCTAAGATACACCAGATCAACTGGTGGCTTCCTCTGTGTTGTTAGGGTTGCAGGTTTGAATCCTACTGAATAACACACATTTTCATAACAAAATTTCTCATAAATAGTCAGACTGGTAGAAATATATATATATAAATATAGTTTAATTAAAAATGGAATATCTACTCAAATATGAGTACCGATTAAAAATAATGTTCAAACAAATAGATTAAATGTACACACACACACACACACACACACACACACACACACACACACACACATATATATATATATATATATATATATATACACATTTATGCTCTCACACCCTGATTGACCACTTTGGAAGAATGATAGACTTTGAAAAACAGTAGCTACTCTCACATGCATGCATCGCTCATTCACTAATGAATTAGAGCACTCTGGCTATTGGGCATGTATAATGACAATATACATGTTAAAAGTCTGCCTTCTTCTACCAAACACACATAGCCCAGAGGTAGAATTGCCGCCTGACGCCAATCCGGTCGAGTTTCAATCCTGGGTTAAAAGCAATTGGAGTCTAACCATACTGATGAGCTGTGATACAGCGAAACAAATCTGTCTGCAGATGACTATATATATATATATATATATATATATATAATTCATTTGTTTAAATGTTATTTATACATATATCATCACCACCATCATCATTATCATCATCGGTTAATGTTCATTTCCATTCTAGCATAGATAGGTCGGGGTTTTCTCCGTAATTGAACAATCATGAAATATTGGAAAAAGTTTTACAGCTGTATGCCCTTACTAACACCAACTAGTTTTAGAGACTGGAAACAGTGTTTTTGTTGAGACACCATCTCTAGGAAGATTACCTACCAAGGTTAAAGAGTTCAGCCTACCTTATTCTACAGAGAGTAGGTGTAGAGGTTTTGTTTCAGAGATTTCCTTCTCTTAGAGGAGTTATCCCAAATTAAAGACTCTTTCCCAGTCTAACTTTTTCTTTTTCTCTTAAATGACCTCAATTTGTGGGATTAACTATTTTTCCATAGCTGGGATCCCTTCTAACAGGTGCTCCCAACCCAGGTCACACTGGGCTTGGGAACAACAGCAATTAAGACGTAGTTCTATACTCCTCAAAACATCCAGTCTCCAGATCAGAAATCTTGCCGCCCCATGTAGTTTATCATCATACTCAGAACTAATTCAAAACCTGGTGGCACACACACACACACACACACACACACACACACATATTTGTATATATGTATATATGTCATAACTATAAAATAACTATTCTGACCCATAATTATTTTTATGCAATAACCTGTAGAATAAGTCCAATAAAACCCTTCCCACTTATCCAATAAGTGTTAAAATAACAGAATAATCTGAAAATACCTAACATTGAAATTGATACCCATCATTCCCATTCAACAGTATATATTGGGTTGTCCAGAAAATTCATGTCAATTTTTAAGGAAAATTAAAACACAAAACAAAATTATGTCATCAAATGTTTAACTAAATATGAACCATTTTGATGCACAAACTTTCAGCATTTTTCCTTCAACTTAAAAATTCTATCTTCTCAAGATTTTAGTGGACTTTTGAAAAAGAACTCATTAAAGCTGTTCTTTATATCATTCAAAGATTTAACATTTTTACTATTGATATTATTTTGCAAGATCTGAAGAAATGAAAATTCAAAGGAGCAATGTCTGGTGAATATGGTTGGTGGAGTAACACATCCAGGCCAAGCTGTAATGATTTTTGCCAGGTTACTAAAAAAAAAAAAAATGAGGAAAACAATACCTTTCCTGTTTCCAATTCTGAGGATTTTTTTGAATTATCGCCTTTAATTCATTCAGTTGCAAGCAGTACTTTTGAGAATCAATTGACTGGTTACTTGGCAGAAGCTCATAGTACAGGATTCCTTCCCAATCCCATCTGATGTTCAGCATGACTTTCTTAGGATGAAGACCTGCTGTTGGGGTGGCTAAAGATGGCTCATGTAGCTTACCCCAGGATCTTT
This sequence comes from Ascarosepion bandense, assembly GCA_037127315.1. Lineage (NCBI taxonomy): Eukaryota > Metazoa > Mollusca > Cephalopoda > Sepiida > Sepiidae > Ascarosepion > Ascarosepion bandense. The sequence goes on from JBBBDQ010002510.1 coordinate 430,977, forward strand.
TTTGTTGAACATCGTTGTAAATTTCTCATCACTTGTCAAAATTTGCTTAAAAAGGGTGCATTTAAAAATTATTTATACAGTAAATAACAGATAGAAATGTGATCCAAAAGATTCTTTTCACTCAGATCATGTGATACCCAAACATCATAGTGAATCAAGTACCCAAACTTCACTGTGCTCACAGATAATGTATTTTGATAAATTTAGTGTTTCTGCCAATTCTTGTGTTATGTAATACTGGTTATTCTCAATCAATATCTTGATTTATTTCTCAATTGTAGTGGGGGTCTGCCTGAGTGTTCTTCATCAATAAGTCTACAACTATCGCCTAGTTCACACTCCACCCACGTCTATTGTACAGGTGTAGAGACTCATCCCTTGTTCCCTGTTTAGGATGTGGTTTCCGGCTTTCTCTTTTCCAATCTTTTTACTTTCCTTTTTCTTATTTTTTCATTTTATTTTTTTTTCACTTGGAGTAGATAGACAAAACTATCGCCTGGTTCACACTCCACCCAATTCTATTGTACAAGTGTAGATACTCATTCCTTGTTCCCGATTTAGGTTGTGGTTTCCTGTTTTCTCTTTTCCAGATTTTTTCACTCTTACGTAGCCCCCTGCACATCAGTGGCGTTACCGCCTTGCTCGGGGTGATATGATTAAAAAGAAAAAAAAATCACCAACTCTAAATTTTGTAAACCACCTCCAGGCACATCTGTCATCTTAAACAAATTCACTGTAAACAGCACATGTCTTTGTCTGTTGTTTGCAGGGCATTTTTGTTTTTATCATCATAAAAAAGCATCAAGTGTCTAAAATGCACCTTATAATCTTTCCTTTTTATATGGACGCAAAATTAACACAAATTAAGTAATTTTAAATTTTCTTTCTGAAAAGATAGTTTGAAATATGCCCTAATCAAAAATGTAAACATTATATCTGTTGATAAATTTGACATGTTCTTATATTTTGGAACATGAATAATGAAAAATCAGAATGAACTTTTCAGATACCCAATATAAATAGTCAAACTATCACACACGAGCATGAAACAGACTGTCGCCACTCTGTGTTAACCTCAATGTCTACTCTTATATCTATACATTTCCTATCCCTGGTATTGAGAACTTTTCCCTTATAAATATAGCATACCTTAGAACTTTCTTCCAACTTCTTGCTTATCAGTGAACAGTAGATCTTTTTAAACTTTATATGCATTAGAAATTGTTATCTTTTGTCTTCTTAATTCCTGTTCTTTCATTATTCTCTCTCCTTTTACAATCATTTTAGTGGCTTTATTGCTTTGCCTGAAGTGAAATGATTAATATATATATATATAAATTAAAATAGGATTAATTCAAGAATGTTGAATGACCATTTCGATATGAAAATCCCCATGGGGGATAACACATCACCTCAGCAACAAAAAAATCCTTTCAGAAACTGGAAAAAAATCAGTCCCTATATTTATATTTATATTTGCTCTGTAATATTTTATTTACATGGAGCTCTCTTCCTGTATCATTTTTTAATATTAAAATAAAATTTTTAATATTAATTAGGATTGGGTTTTTGGAATTTACCTTCCTGCTTTTTCCACTTGGATTAAAGTATCTGAATAAAAATATATACATATATATATATATTTTCAATTTGTAACCAAGTTATTACGTAACCTAGGTTCCTACCATGAGTAGTGTCTTCAGGCGATTTGCAATAACAAGTATAAGTTATTGCAAATCACCGGAATACACTACTCATGGTAGAAACCTAGGTTATGTAAAAACTCATTTACAAATGGAAAATATTCAAAAGTTCTACAATAGAATTGTATTGAAAACTTTTTTAATACAAATGAGCACTGGTCTAAACTTATTATGATCAGAAAGCAAAAAGTAATTAACCTATATATATATATATATATATATATATATATATATATATAGTCATCCACAGACAGATCTGTTTTGCTGTATCACAGCTCATCAGTACAGTTAGACTACGACTGCTTTTAACCCAGGATTGAAACCCGACCAAAGTGACGTCAGTCGGCAATTCTACCTCTGGGCCATGGGCGCACGGTAGAAGAAGGCAGACTTTTTAGCATGTATATGACCATTATACATGGTGTGTGTGTATGTGTGTGTGTGTGTGTGTGTGTGTGTGTGTTGTGGTGCAATGGATATCAACTCAGAATAACAATTTGGAGAGCCAAGTTTGAATTCCAGCTGAATTCCTTGCATTCACTTATGCACAAATAACCTTGGGAAAGGTATTAATCTGTCCCTTCTCTACTGCAAAAAGCAAAGGCAAACTATTGCGGGATAATCTTCTGCCTAGTCAGTTATGTCTCTTTCGAGACATGATCACCCAAAGCATGTATCACGTAAGCAAAAAATGAGAATTATAAAAAAAATATATATGGGATGTAATAGTTAATTTTACATTTTGACATATAATCATTATTTTGATCTGACATTTTCCCTGTATAATGTTCAAATAACTAAAAAAAAATAACAGAATACTACTGTCTTGTACATTAAAGTAAACAGTTTTGGTTGCTATGTCATTTATTGGTTTTTATTTTTTCTCTTTGTTTTGTTTTTTCTTTTTCTTTCTTATACCCTTACCCACTTTTATACTCACTGCTCTCTCTAACCCACACTCCTTAATACCACTGATTCCCTCTACAAACAACCCTAACCTCTAACCATTACCACAAGTCTTCATGAATTTTCTTTCTATCACTCCATCTTTCTCTCTCTCTCTCTCTCTTTCTCTCTCTCTCCCTTTCTCTGTCAGTCTCTCTCACACACACACATTTAAGCTCAGAAATATTGATTATTGATCTAAATCCATCTGTACTTGAATTGAAAATTCCTGTTTAAAACACCTTTATCCTTACTACTTCAGTTGACCAAATCTTATCCAATCAATAATTGCTTTCAGTAATCACACAGTGGCAAAGAGAGAGGAAAAAAAAACATTTTATTACCATCAACCAATCCTTCACAATCAATCACTGTGCTAACATGCAAAGACCTGCCCTAAATTTCTAATTATAACATCCCTATTCCTCAACTGCTGTTATTACCACTGCTTACATGCCAATGTGATTTCAAGTTGCCAAGATGCATCACACAGCCATGAGCCAGCTAATTTCAAAGACAATAAGTGATATAAATATCAAATAAAATTGTTTCTAAAAGTTTCTCTTGGCAGTCAATTCATATTTTGACAGCATCTTTCATTTACAATTAATTGAACAAAGTCTAACCATTCAGGAACTGTTCATCTATTTTAGCATTTGCCATGAAACAGTCTCTTGTAAGAATTTAATAATTGTAATAACTATAATTGATTAGAAAATACTGTTTTTAGAAAATAAAGATGGTCAGATAATACTGTACTGTGAATATTGTGTCCAAATGACCAAAAGGAGACTTCTAAAATATACACAATGGACAATTATGAGAAAAGATATATGCAAGTGTACGAAAATATAAAAATTGTGAGATTATAGCAAGGAAAGAAAAACTAGCTAAAGAAAATTCTGTAAATAAAGATTATAAACATGTTTATTCAGAGGACACCTTCTTTTTCTTTTTTTTTTTATATAATTGTGTTGCCCCAAGCAAAGCATTTTACTGCCACTGTTGTGCAAGGGGTTACATAAAAAGAATGTTGACGAGTGAGAGGTTCCAGGGGGTGTCAGGAAGAGAGTAGGAGAGGGAAGAGAGTACTGATGAGAGTGGGGTGGATGTAGAAAAGCATGAGAGAGAGGATATAAGTTAGTGAGACAGGAGATGACTATTGACTTTACATTTAAATTCTTGGAGATTGTAACTGTCAGGAAAGCAAGTATGTGAAAGAGAATTCCACAGGCAGGAAGTGCGAGAAAAGAAGCTGATGGAATAGAATTTGCATTTACAATTTATTGGTTTCACAGTAAAAGGGTGGGACCTAGTTGCTAATCTTGTGGCTCGAGGAAATTTGTATTAAAGAAACAGAATTTCTCATTGTAACTGAGATCAAGCTAATTAAGACTAATTATATAAAACTGAAAATATGGAGAAAAGATGAAACTGTAAATTATTAATGGGTGAATACTAAAAGATTGCTTATAAAGAATTTAAAAACACACAGAGGAATAGTCATACATTGAAAACCATGCAAATAATTAGTATTATACAGGGTGCAATAGGTAGCGTGTTACCATTCTATAATTTTAATTTTGCATATGTGTTTTTATTTTATTTTGAGTTTCAACTACACAGTATAGTAGAGTCAGCTGGGCACCATTTGTGAGAAAAAAAGAACCATGATGTGATTCACTTTGCCAGAAATTTGAAAATGACAAACTGTACTGCTTGGAATTCATGCTGAAAGCTCTAATGCAGTGTAACCCTGATATAAGAGAGTTGTCAGGGCTGCATAAAAGTTATCTTATATCCGGGTATATCTTATATCCGGGTATATCTTATATCCGGGTTTGGTCTATTTTATATACATTACCACAGGCTCTAATTTGTGGCCAGAGAAAATCTCTCTTATATCAGAGTTTCTCTTATATCAGAGTTTATCTTATATCAGGATTTATCTTATATCCGGGTTATACTGTATAAACATTTCAGAGTGTTTGTCTGTCAATCTAAGGACAGTGCAGAAGATTCAGAAAAAAATTAAATGAGTCTAATAATGATTATGAAGGTGTTTAGAGTAATCACTAATGATGATGTTATGCCTCTATTTATCTTCCAAAAGAGCCTCAAAAACACTATCAAGTGCCTCGACAAGGAAGTGCTGCCCTAAGTCAAGAGGGCTGGAAGACCCAATGTCTGTTGAAAGGACTCTGCACCATGCCACACAAGCAAGAGAACCCAGTTATGGCTTTCAAACAATTTCTGTGACCTTATGACCTGTTACATCTGGCCACCTAACTCCCCAGATTCAACCCCTCTGATTATTATGTGTGAAAGGTGCAATTGAGTGAGAGACCAACATAACTCCTTGTAAAATCAAGGATAAAATGGTTATGGTGACATTCACAAAGGAGACTGCCCAGAAGAGATGCAGGAGATGCTGAAGTTATCTGGAGGCCCTGGTTGAAGCCAATTGCAAATTTTATTGAATAAATTTACTCTTTAGTATTTGAAGATATTTTTATGTAATTTTGGTAAATATATCTGTTAAAATGAGATTTCAATGTTATTTTCATTTCTGTGTAATTTAGCTGACAATTTATCCATTGCGTCCTGTATATAAATCAATACAAGCTAAAATATAAAATCAAGCATGAGAGAGAAGGCATGGTCATACACTCTGAACCGTGTCAACAATGGCTTCAACTCGAGATTGTCATTGAAAATAAAAAAAATACTATGAAACTTTGGTATTCTTTCTGGTAATCCCCTTCCAAATGATCAAATCAGACCTGATCAAAAGGAAATAATTTAAAAAATAATGGCATTTGCAAATTATTTCCCAACTGCTGTATTTAGAAAACCTGAAAATACTGTATAGAGAAAAACAAGAATTAAAAAAATAAAAAATTATTTTGAAGACCAGGATAAAGAAAACATTTCTCTCTATTTCATATAAGACAAGTTATAGTTGTATTATGTATGGAAAATTAATCAGTTAATCACTTTTTTCTTATATATATTTATACTTTTTTTTACAGGTACAGATAAGTAAATAGTTTTTCTTTGGATTTATTTTATTTGTATCAGCAAATTTAAGCACTTAATACTTTAAATTTAAGCCATCAATTCATATATTAACCATCTGAGCTTAGACCTAAGGTTAGCAACCTTTTGGAGAGAGTGGGCCAGACAGTTATGCAGTGTCTCAGAGGAGTGCCATGACATTAAATGTACTATAATAAATTGTCTTGACCTCAGACTGCTCAATCCAGAAGGCTGCCTGGTCTGGAGGTTTAAAGAAAAAAGTTAATGTTATATTATTTATTTAGTGAAATCTTGATAAGTATACTGCAATTTTCTCATAAAAAATATCATAAGCTAAAATTTTCATGGAATATTTAGATCTGAAAATTTTAACTGTATCATATTTAATCTATATGAAGAAGTACTGGATTAAGTACATTAATAAGAAAGAAGATTATTTTGAGAAACAGATATGTTGTTGTAAAATAAATGTTTGTTTTTTTTCATTGTTATTCTATGAACTTCATTTTTATTAAGTTGATACAAAGGTTCTTTTTTTCTATAATCATTTCACCCCAAGCAAGGCAGTACTGCCACCAGTGAACAGGGGGTTACATAAGAGGAGAGTGATAAGAAAGAGGATCAAGTTATAGGGGGTGTCAGAGAATGGATAAGAGAAGGATGAGAACACTGGTATGAAGAGAGCTGCATGGGAGTAAAGCAAAAAGGAAGAACATGATACAAGGGTTGTCAGGGAAAGGATGATAAGAGGTGGCAACTGACATTGCATTTAAATTCTTGGATGTTGTAGCTGTCAGAGAAGCAAGTATATGGAAGGGAATTTCACGGGTGGGAAGCGCAAGAAAAAGTGGGAAGTGCAAGAAAAGAAACTGATACTGTAGAAGCTGTGGTTACATTTGATTGGTTTTACTGTAAAGGGGTGGGACCTAGTTTCTAGTCTAGTAGCTCGAGTGAATTCATGCAGAGGGGGGTACCAGGGAGTTAAGCTCATCAGAACAAAAGTCATGAAAGTATTTCTAGAAGAGACAGAGAGAAGCTACATTATGCCAGTGAGAAAGCTACTTCCTGTGCATCACTCAACTATAGTACATTGTTTACAATTCTTGGAAAAATTTCAGAAATTTGGAAAATGTGTTTCACATAAACTTAAAAATAGAATTTCATTTAGTATTCAAACAATTAACAATATCTTCTTGCTTAACACAAAAAATATTTTTGGCAATGATAATAAATTTATTGTATGAAATTAAAATAAAAAATATGTTTAGATCCAGGACAGTCAATATCTTAGCTTAAACACAATCTAGTAGCATGAGGGCAAAATTCTTTTTTATGTTTGAATAAATTCAAAAGGAAATCTTTGTTCCAAATTACTGAAACATGAAAACACATTATTGTACAAGGCTACAATTGGCTTGTTTGAAAAAAAGCTAATATAACAAAATTTATTCTTTTTGGCATTACCTCTGATTTAAAATAGGCTTCTTGCAATATTGGTTATACAGGAAAATTAGCCAAATAATTTTGAATCTAATCTTAAACTAAATTTTGCTAATCAACAAAAAAAGCAAGCATCTACTTTTGCTTATGATTACTTTTAGTTTCATTGTTACCTTCAGTTTTAGGTCCATTTTTTATATTATGGGATGGTATGAAAGTTAAGCACAAATGTATCATAAACTAATGATTGTGATGAAATTAAGAAGAAAATATAAACACTTCCTATTTCTAATCAACATTATCAGATAAGAATCAAGATTATCAGATAAACCCTGTTTTATTTATGAGTATAAATTGAAATTTTTACAACTTTCTAAAAATATCTTTATTACACAAGGATGAAAACTAATGAAACAATCATTCAATTATATGCTCTAATAATCAACTATATTAGTGGAACCTTGTTTCACAAACATAATCTATTCCTGAAAACCATTTGTGATCTGAAATGTTCATAAACTGAATCTATTTTCTCAATGGAAATCAACAAAAAATAGATTAATCAGTTCCTTGACCCCCAAATGATTACTTATTCAAAATATTGGTGAGAAAATTTAAATATAATATTAAGCACAAACTTCCTAAAAAGGAAAGTACCAAGAAGGTTTGAGCAATGTTTTCTAGTATTGCTGTTAAACCCACTGAAAGCCGCTATATATTATCACTGCTAGTTTTCTCAAGAACTATGACTAAAGACTAATGAAAAGAAAAAAAGGCACTGTACAGTATGTAACCCTGATATAAGAGAGTTGCTGGGCAACAGATATCAGTTCTCTTATATGTAGTATTTCTCTTATAACCGGGTTTAGTTTATTTTACATACATTACCACAGGCTCTAATTTAGGATCAGATAAGATCTATCTTATATCCGGGTTTCTTTTATATCCGGGTTATAATTGGTAAAGAAAAGCATAGCACAAAACACAAATGTATACAACACGTCTGTCGACTCAGAAATGATTTCATCTGGGTTAACTCGGTTCAGCTCAGTTTGTTGTTTGAGAAACAAAATTTTGTTCAATGATTGAGTCATTTTCATCTCAAATTTTCTGTCTGAAAACCAATTTGTTTGACATGTTAGATGTTCAAGAACTGAGTTTGCTTTATGCTTAAGAAAAATTTGTACTTATGGACCAGGTTTCACTTATTAGATTATATTAAAAAATCCAGTGATACTAAATTTTTAACTGACTTAGTAGTACAGTATAACCCGGATATTAGATACCCATATATAAGAGAAACCCGGATATAAGATATACCTTCTCTGGTCCCAAATTAGAGCCTGTGGTAATGTATACAAAGCATATAAAACCCTGATATAAGAGAAAAAATCTGATATAAGAGAATTATTATCCGGTCCCAACAACTCTCTTATATCCGGGTTATACCGGATGTGTTAGTTCAGCTTATTTGAAAAATAACTCCCACAAGTCCAAATCCTTCTCATTCCTCTTGGAAGAACTTCTCCCTGGTTGGTCTCCACAACTTCCTATCTCTGACCATACTGTATCATGTGAGGCTGTTGTATCAAGTCAGATCGTCTCACTCTCTGGCATTTAGCTGCCCTGTTGATATTCTCTATTACCTTGGTATCCATTTTGTCACTCTAATAGTCTATCTGCGGTCTCTGTGATGAGAGACATGGCCAGCCTACGTTTACCCTTCCTGATGGTCTCCATTATATCCTTCACTCTAGTCTGCTATGAAATACAGATGTTGCCCTTCTTGTCATGTAAGGTGATGCTGAGCATGATTCATTTTGTTTTTATGTTGGGCAACTGCAAGTGCCTCTTACTTCAATAAGTCATCACCAGCACAGGGAAGTGTTCTAACAGAGGACAGAAAGTGTGACACAGAATAACAAAGACATATTAGGATGGCCAAAGACATATTCCAAAATCTACGGCAGAGTATTAAGACAAAAAAATTGTTGGAAACAAAAAATAGTGTACTGACTTGTTGCGTGAAATGTACTCCTGTATAGCAGTGAATGCTGGACAATCTCATCAAAGATGAAGAAGATACTTGAAGTAACAGAAATGTGGTTCTACAGAAGGATGCTGAGGATAACATGGGATGAACATGTGAGTAACAACAAGGTTTTGGAGAGAATAGAAACAAAAAGGAAACTTATACTTAATACTAAGGAGAGGCAGTCGAAAATTCAGGGTTTGGGAGAAATAACAGAAAGACAAAATTTATTAAGAGCTACAAGGGAAAGGAAGATGTGGAGGGCCAAGATCTCTTATATTCTGATAGGATATGGTACATAAGAAGCATAAAATTCAATAGATTATGTGACTCATTGATTTTGTTGAGCTGTAAATCTCAAGGAACAATCAGTCAGTTAAGTGCCATATGTGACACATGTTTTGGTCAATCATGTCTCTTTCGAGACATGACTGACTGGGCAGAAGATTATCGCACAGTAGATTGCCATAGCTTGCTGCGGTAGACTGGTTGCCAGCCAAGGCTATAGAACCCAATCTGTTCTATTATTTAACCCATGACTGGAAGGAAGAGACAGATTAATACCTTTCCCAACTCGGCTCCTCAATTTATCATTCCAAGTCGATATCCACTGCACCACAATGCACATCCCAAGGAATAATAGCTTTCCATGTAAAAAATTAATGATCATGCACTTTTTTGTATATGAATGTAAAGTGTAACCCTGATATAAGAGAGTTGTCAGGGCCGGATAAAACATCTCTTATATCTGGGTTTATCTTATATCTGGGTTTGGTTTATTTTATATACATTACCACAGGCTCCAATTTGGGACCAGAGAAAATCTATCTTATATCCAGGTTTCTCTTATATCCGGGTCTCTTATATCCGGTTTATACTGATGTATATGTTCATGTTCATGTATCTGTGTGTATGTGTGTGTGTGGATGTGAGAAGGAGAGAGCTGTTTCTAAAAAGACTGAGATTTCTCAGAGTAAGATTTAAGAGGGAGGGGATTCTCTTGTCTAGTAAGAGCCTGCCTTTCAAAAAGTAATAAAATAAAATGTCCATTAAAAGTTATTCACACATAAAATATTATCTTTATTGTCATGTGAATTACTACAACTGTAAAACATTCTTTAAAATTATAGACACACACACATATAAATAATATTTAAGTAGTTACAAATTTTTCTACATACAGTGTGTGAAAGCACATGCAATACCCTTCCCAAGTCATCTGCCAGCTAAGGGAGGTAACACAATTTCAGTGACTAAGGCGGTACTACCACCATGGTACCAGCAGCAGCTTTTGCTACTGGATATAGTATTGGTTTTTGTGTAGATATGTCAGTCATGGGATTTTTTCTTTTGCAACTGCAAGTCAGATTTTCAATGTTTGTTAAAAGTGTTTGCTTTTTTTTTTTAATCATTTCACCCCAAGCAAGGCACTCCATTGCCACTATTGCGCAGGGGTTTACAGAAGGAAAATTGCTGAAAAAGAGTAGTTAGTTATAGGAAATGTCGGAAGGAGTGTAGTAGACAGATGAGGATACCGAGGATGGGGGTTGGGTAGATGGGTAGAGTCTTTGAGGAAATGGATACGAGTTAGTGTGATAGATGTCTATTGACCTTACATTTAAATTCCTGGAGATTGTAGCTGTCAGGGAAGCAAGTATATGGAAGGGAATTCCACAGGCGGGAAGTGCAAGAAAAGAAGCTGCTAGAGTAGAAATTGTAGTTACATTTTATCTGTTTCACTGTAAAAGGGTGGGAACCTAGTTGCTAATCTAGTATCTTTTGCAAATTCATACCTATGGGGCACCAGTGAACTAAGTTCATCAGAGCAGAAGCCGTGAAAGTATTTATAGAAGAGGCACAGGGAAGCCACATCATGCCGGTGAGAGAGTGACTGCAGCCGGGCTGCCAAGTTGGCATCAATCACATTACTGATTCTCCATTGTATTTTGTCAAGGACTCCGAGGAGAATAGCAGGGGCACCCGACGATCATTAACTAATAACATGCTCATAACAATCATTATCAATAAGGGAGAATGGAAGGTAAAGAGATGTGTTTCATGTCAGAAGTAGCATTGTGTTGTGAGCATAGTTTTAATTAACTTTGTTTATTTTGGATTTTGCCCATATCCAACTAGATGCCTGTTGAGCTGTAGTCTGGAGACAATGTGAAGCACACTTCAGGCACCAGCCAGTGATACCAACCTTTAAAAGAAGGAAATGATTGACTGTCCAATTAATCCACAGCACCCACCCTCAATAAGTTGCGCATGACATGTCTATCCCTTTTCTATACAGTCAGATCACAATTGTTTGCAACTTGTCATATTAATTTTTATAAATTTTTATAACTATAAAACATAATATTAATCATTTTGCATTTCTGGCTTCCTCTTTTCCAATCTTCTCACTTTGTTTTTTTATTTTTTTTTTTCAATTGGAGTAGATAGATCTATCTACCGCTCGGTTCACACTCCACTCACGTCTATTGAACAGGTGAAGAGGCTCATCCCTTGTTCCCCGTTTAGGATGTGGTTTCCAGCTTTCTCTTTTCCAGTCTTTTCACTCCTATGTGGTCCCCTGCACATCAGTGGCATTACCGCCTTGCTTGGGGTGATATGATAAAAAAGAAAAAAGAAAAAAAATTTAAACACATAGAATGAGCTTGCAAAAGAAAGATTTTAAACATATTACCATTCAGTGACAATAAGAAATAATATACATTCTTTGTATTTTGAGAAGAGTTGATATTCATTTTTTGTGTTGTTCAAACTAACGAACTCATTGTTTATATTGCTTCTGTTGTTGCAATGATATTTTGGTCAAAATATTATACAATGTTCTTCAAGTGTACAATTCATACAAAAATGTATAAGTTTGTGTGATTTGTACTGCTAATAATAAGTTATGCCTGCCAGTAATTATTTTCTTAAAAAAGATTTTAAAATTTATAAAAGACAATGCAAAGCATAAATTCTAAAGACCTTACATTGTTAATAATTATCCTATGAATTTCTTTTATTTTGAATATTATTATATTCACTTTTGTCATTTTGATTTCTACTTTTTATGCAGACTTTTTTATTATCTGACATTCTTAAGTGAAACATTCATGCCTATTTACCTAACTTCAAAATTTTGGAATGTTGACTTTATTATTTTGCAAAAGCTTATCTTAAATGGAATGACTATATTGAATCCATAACTAAATCCGCTGCTAAGAAGGTTGGTTCACTGTGCAGGGCCAGGAAGTTTTTCCTGTCTGAATCCATCCTGCACATATACAAATCTACCATTTACCCGTGTATTGAATACTGCTGCCACATCTAGTTGGGTGCTCCTGCTATTCACCTCGGGTTTTTGACAAAATCCAATGGAGAATCTGTAATGTGATCGATACTGACTTGGCAGCTCGGCTGCAGTTGCTCTCTCACTGACGTGACATGGTTTCCCTGTGCCTCTTCTACAAATACTTTCATGACTTCTGCTCCAATGAACTTAGCTCACTGGTGCCCCCAGGTATGAATTTACATGAGCTACTAGACTAACAACTGTGAAACCAATAAAATATAACTACAATTTCTTGTCTAACAGCTTCTTTTCTCGCACTTCCCAATTGTGAAATTCCCTTTCATATAGTTGCTTGTCCAACAGCTACAATCTCTAGGAATTTAAATGCAAAGTCAATAGACATCTCCTATCTCACTAACTCTCATCCTTTCTCTCAAGCTCTTTTCTCCACATTACACCGGTATTCTCATCCGTCTATGACCCTCCTCCTGACAACCCCTATAAGTAACCCTCTTTCTCATCACTTCCCCTATGTAACTTCTTGCGTAACAGCAGCAGTAAAACTGCCTTGTGTCGGATAAAACAATTAAAAACAGGAAAAAAATGTCTTCACTAATATTCCTTTTCCAAAGTACTAAAATTGTTGGGTACTAGTATTCTCATCTTTCTTGTTTTTATCGCTACATTTTAGCTGGTTAGCTTTCTGTTTTATTTTTATATTGTATTCAGTACTTTTAATTTTTGAATCCAACTTTTTTGCACAAGCAATTTTTAGTCATTCTTTTTTTCATGAAATCTTCAAGAAACTCTTACAGCCATTGTATTTTAAAAAACAAAATTTTTCAGAAATTTTTTTTTTTAATCATTTCACTCTGAGCAAGGAATTCTACTGTCACTATTTTCCCCTGATAACTACAATCTTAACATGTTCAAGGCTATGTTTAACTATTATCTTGCTGTATTATCCACACAAATTGGATCTTAATGTAGTCCTCTACTTCAAATGGTCCCCAGGCCTTGTACAGGGTAAATCTTACTGAAAAAAAAAAAAAAAAAAAAAAAAGGGCATTTTCTTAATCTCAAAATTTGTCACTAACCATATGATAACAACAATGCAAATTTTTATAAAATACATAAATCTATATATATAAAAATGTATATGTCTGTCTGTCTGTGAGTGTGTTTGTGTGTCTCATTCTAATGAACTCTACTCCTCTAAAACCATTGGTCCAATTTCAACCAACATTGGGTCACTTGTCAATCATGACATGAACTTTTGATGTAGACAAAGGATTTTTGAACCAATGTACAAGGTTTGTTAAAAGTAAACTACAAACATAATTTTGGGTGTTTTTTTGCACACTTTTATGCATTTCTCCAAGATGTTTCCCTCAAACTCAACTAAAATCAAGTCACTGGTAGATCAAGGTCTGATGCCTTGTTATCAAGGTCTGATGCCTTGATATCAAGGTCTGATGCCTTGATATCAAACAAAAATTTTAATTGACACACAGAGTGATGCAAAAATTAATGGAAAATATTATTTTTTGTGATTGTTTATTTCCCTGAAATGCTTAGTTGTATTCCAACAGAAATCAGGTCTTTTTTGTAACTTCTACTCTATCATATGCCATAACAATTTCATGCTTTCTACAAGGTACCAATCTCTTGTACATCACAGGGACAATGCACCCAATTCTGTGTCACAATGTCATAGCATCACATTACAGGCCCTCATAATGCCCGCTCCTGTTCTTCCAACTGTACATGCATCATTCCCGTTTATTGGCAAAATTGACCAAACATGAATCCCATTTTACAAATACAACAAAAACCAATACTTACTTCACAATATTTTAGCTTTCACAGCATGGCAACCTCATACTGGAGCTTTTTGAATAAACATAACCTTACCATCTCAGCATAAGCACTACAAAACCCTGAGCACACTAGGCTATACAGTTAGTATTTATATAAATTTAGAACTGAGAAAAAGCATTGAGAATCATAACTTGAGATAAACCAGAAACCCCAACTTTGTGAATGAAATAAACAAAAGTGTTGATTTTTTTGTCCAAATAATTCATGGTAAATATTTTCTTTAGACTATTTCTGGGAGTCATTTAAAAACAACATGCATTTGGCATTTTTTCAATCATGTATTTCAAAAATAGCCTCATTAAAAAACTTAGAGTTATGAAATTTGCATGAGCCAAATTGTTTTCGGCATTTATTATGAAAATTCATTTGTACATTTTTTTTTAATATCTATTTTCCCCAAGGTCAAATAAAGCTATTAAACTTGTCAAAATCATTTTACCAAACTTTTCTTAATATGGCATTAGTTGTACACTAAATATTTTTCTTTTGTGTTATAACAGGAAAGCAGGCTATATTTTTTTTTAAAAGAATGTAAAAGATTTCTGACATATATACATGATGCGATGGATAAATTGTCGCTATTTTATATTCTAGATCTCTTACATATACATTTTTTGTTTTTTATTTTGTTAACTGTATAATATAGTAGGGTCAGTTGGGCACCACATAAAAAAAAAAACAGCACCATGATTCAATTCACTCTGCCAGTAATTTGGAAACAGCATACTGCATTGTTTGGTATAGAAATGCTAATATGAACATTTCAGAGTGTTTCTGTGTCAAGCTGAGGGTAATACAGAGGATTCAGAAAGAAGGGTTGATATATCCAGTGAGCATCATGGTCTTTAAAGTGATCACTAGTGATGTTAATGTTATGCTTCCATTCATCTTCCCACTAGGCCTCAGACTCAACACAGAGGCCTACATCAAGTGCCTTGAAGAGGTAGTGCTGGCCTGGGTCAGGAGGATGACTGCTGGAAGATCCTATGTCTGCCAACAGAACTCTGCACCATGCCACACAAGCAGGAGAACCCTATCATGGCTGTCAGACAATATCTGTGATCACATCACCTCTTACATCTGGTCATGTAACTCCCCAGACTTCAACCCCCTTGATTATTATGTGTGAGGCACCGTTGAGCAAGAGACCAACAAAACTCCTTGCAAAAAGATGAACTGAAGTCAAGGATTATGGCAGCATTCACCAACTCAAACATATTGTCCTGAAGAGTTGCAGGTGATTCCAAAGTCGTCTGGAGGCTGTGATTGAAGTTAATGGCGATTTTATTGAATATATTTACTGTTTAGTATTTCAAGATATTTTTGTGTAGTTTTGGTAAATATATTTGTTAAAATGTAATGTCAGTGTTATTTTCATTTTTGTGTAATTTAGATGACAATTCATCAATCACACTGTGTGTGTGTTTAAACAGTATATCTTCATTCAAACATGTTTCATTGAATAAACTTATTGCATCTACCTATTTTTGTACTGATCCTTTTTAGTTCTTTAATTAGTTTCTTGATTTTGAGATGAAATTCATCAAGAAATGTGGCATAGCTTTATTTTTTAATCCAAGTACTTTCAACCTTTTCTAAGATCATCTTCAGGAGTAAATTACAAAAACAAATTTATTTTAACTGCAATAAAATCTACATTCTGTTGCCATAGGGATGCTTAAAAGCATGTGCAAATTTTAAAGTTTATCTGTTGTTGTAGTTATATAATTTTTTACAAAACAAGCATTTCGATATAATGAAACTAACTGGGAACTAGTAGAAATGTAAAATGGCTTTTAGTATATAAATGTTAGATGCAATTTAATATGTTGTTGCTATATTCATAATAAATTTTGTTAAAAAAAATCGGGTTATAGAAGGAGTGGTCCAATTTTAATCAAATTTGATACACTCATAGACAAAGATATAAGAAACAATATTCAGCAGTTTCAAGGTAGCAGTTCTTACAATAGTGCAGAAAATCAATAATATATATATATATAAAAGGCAAGATGTTTGTGTGTGTGTCTATTTATATGCCTGTATGTCTGTATTTTTTCAGCCCTTTTATTTTAGTTTTTGCTTCGGGTTTGGTTCTAAGTAGATATAATTGTAGTTCTTACTCTCAGCCATGAAACCATTTACTTAGCCTTCAAAATTCAGTTTATGACAAAAAAAACTTATTTGATATCGATATCAGGAAATCAAAATTTGACTTACATCCACTCATTTTTCATTTAGTCTATGGTTTCACTTTAACTGGAAACAACTGTTGCTTTTTAGTCTTTCGTACCAATGTCCAAAGAGTCTGAGCTTCAGGACCATGGATTAATTTTAAAGCTTTCATTAGACCCGAGCAATACCGAGCTATTCTGCTAGTAATTATTACAATTTAAAACAATGATCATAATATAATCATATTAATGAATAATAAAATATTTTTTAAAGTTTTTTATCTAGCTTTAATATTTTTACTTTTTAGTAAAAAAAAATATATATTCTGTGCTTTACATTTTAAGATACATTGAGGCATTTGCTTATATGACACGTAGAAGAAAACTTTAAAAAGCCTTATGCCATTAACTGAATGTAAGTTTATAAAAAATTAAGGGAAAAAAGGGAAAAGATTTCAATTAAAAAGTCCTAAGTAACTTGAAAATCTTACTCTCAAAAGCAACTTTCAGAAGTTTCTTGGATGTAAACTTAAGCTTAACTTAAAGCTATACTTAATTTACAAAAACGAGCAAATTGTATCATGCATAAGTGTAAACATTTCAAACTATATACATTTTTTGTATAATGTTTATACTTATGACAAAGCACTTATCATACTTGCATAATGACCTACATATTTGACATATCTTTTCAAATATATGTTACTTTACCACAGAGATAACACTTGTCACTTTAAGAAACAACACTTTATAAAAAAAACAACAAAGAAATTATTATTTGACTCATTATCAATTAATTCAGTTACATTATGTTTTAATTCATTACATAATCTTGTTAATACTCTTAGAATTTTAATTGCAAGTATGACCTATAAATGACCTATATGAAAAAGGACCAAGAGATTAAGTTTGGGTTGGGAATAGAGCAGGAAAATGTTGGCCAAAATTTCCGAGATATTATTTCAGGAAGTGAAACACTTAAAATATTACACCAATCACAAATAAAGTCTGACATATATACAAGTCAAAGTCAGCTTCTGTTTCCTGTAAAACCTCTTTAAAAATAAAACTATGTGTACATTTTTGTATATATATATAGTTAGCAATTTTTCTTTTAAACATGTTTTGTTAAAAATGACTGACAGGGAAGATTTTATTAATATTTATTTAATTTTTCCAGTATTCTTAAATGTTTCCTTTTTGCTGAAGATAAGGAATGTAAAAATGTTCTGTAATTTTCAACTTTCTAAGTACTTTCAGCCACTTCGCTGGCCATTTTCAAGGATGTTATTTTTTTTATGTTGTTATTTTCTCCTCATGTTTTGACTGTAACTCTTTATCTCACATGAGTCATGTTTCATGAAAACATTATTAGGATGTCTTCACTCTTCAGATTTTGTTTCTTCTGCTCAGCAAAAATTGAAGTTATGCAACTCTGCTCAGTTAAATGACAAACTTCTCTACATTAATCCTGTTAACACTCTATAGCTATCTCAATATTGAGCACTTTATGACAAAAACCTGCTAGGAAAAATGTTTTTCTAACAGTAAACTATTGAAAAAGAGGATCTTGGCGTGTGATGGTTAAGTTTTTTATGTAATTTTTTTTTTTTAAATCATGTCACCCTGAGCAAGGTGGTAACACCACTGATGTGCAGGGGGCTACGTAAGGGATTGGAGAAGAGAAAACTGGAAACCACATCCTAAACAGGGAACAAGGGATGAGCCTCTTCACCTGTTCAATAGACGTGGGTGGAGTGTAAACTGTGCAATAGTTTATTCTATCTACTCCAATTGAAAAAAAGAAAAAAAAAAAGAAAAGAGTGAAAACATTGGAGAAGACAAAAACTGGAAACCACATCCTAAACAGGGAACAAGGGATGAGCCTCTTCACCAGATCAATTTTTATGTAATTGTTCATGTGATCCTATGATTTTTTCTTTTGGGGACAATGTTTTATTTATCAGAGCACTTACAGCTATACTTTAAACATGGAACAAGGGATGAGCCTCTTCACCAGATCAATTTTTATGTAATTGTTCATGTGATCCTATGATTGTTTCTTTTGGGGACAATGTTTTGTTTATCAGAGCACTTACAGCTATACTTTTAGCAATTTTCAAGGATGAATGTTATTTTACGTGCAACAGAATGTAAGTGGTGTTATGTATAATGTGGAGTATTGGTATGTGTTATGTACCGAACATAGTAAGCTTGATGTTAGCATGTTCATAGTTCACATTATTGAGTGTTAGGTTTTTCGTTTTTATTAATAAGGCCTTCATTATTTTTAGTCTTTTTTTTTGCATGTGGATGGTGCTGTGATATTTGTGTTGTCTACAAGCATGTTCTGGATAGGGTTTAGGTAGATAAATTCTCATAGGCTCTCATGAGGAAATTTTTAATTATGCTGATTTTATATCTAAGAGGACATTGACTAATTTTATCCTCCCAATCACTATACTTCAAAGAACTTCATAACGTCAAACAAACACTTGTCAACAACAGATTTTCAAATTATTTGGTTGACTACCATATTAGACTTTTTCTTTCAAATCTTAGTAATAACAGCAGTAAACACACTGATAATAATAACATTAATATCTTTTACAAAAACCAAATTCATAGTAATTGTAATTGTAAACATGAAGAATCTTCACTTTGAAACATCATTAAAAATAAGCAACTCCCATTAACATGAACAAGAAAATGCAATTAATTATCTATTACACTAAATTTAAAACTGCTAACTTCATCATCAAAAAGAACAATTCACCTGTGAGATCCAAACTACAACAAACCAACATTATTTATGAATTCACATGTTTTTGTAAAACTGCATGCTTGTTCCTACTTATATAAATAATTATATCGGTCATACTACTATGAAACTAACTTGAAGACTGATGCTACATCTCTCTCAAAGGAGCTCAATTTGATCTCCTTTAAACAGACACTGAGACCTACTAAATCCTATCCGAAAGATACTTGTTGACGACACAAATATCACAGCATCATCCACATGCAAAAAAAGACTAAAAATAATGGATGCCTTATTAATAAAAACAAAAAACCCAACACTCAATAACATCAACTATGAACACGCTAACAACATGATTACTGTGTTCGGTACATAACACATACCACTCCTCCACATTATACATAACACCACTTACATTCAGTTATATGTAAAATAAAATTCATCTTCAAAAATGACTAATAGTATAGCCAAAAGCACTTGTACAAACAAAACATTTGAATAATTTTATATAACTTATGTCTTCAAAAAAAGAAATCAAAAGATCACATGAAAAAACTTAACAACCACATCTTGTCTGTCATTTTTAATGAAACCTGCATAAAAGAGAGATTGCTGCCCAAATATACAATGTGTGTGTGTGTGTGCATGTAAAATTACTGATTTTGAGACCAAGTGGCAACAGTCTGTTTCATGCATAAACAGAACTTTCAGGTTTGAAGATTGCATTTAACCATGAAACAGACTGTCACTACTCAGTATGAACTTTATAATTATATGCTCTAACTCAGACATTGAGCACTTTTTCAACTATACTTTTATCATACACACACACACACACATATATATATATATATATATATATATATATATATATATAACCTCTTATATATATATTAGTTCAGACGTTATATATATATATATATATATATATATATATATATATATATATATATAACGTCTGAACTAATATATATATAAGAGGTGAAAAAACCATATCCTACTACCACGCACATTTATATAAACCATAAACACACACACATGCAGACATACTAACTACAATTAACGACAGCAGTAGCAGTGAAAGAGGACCATTCATTTAAAGACATGGTCCAGCAATGGATAACTTGAAACCAAGCTCTCCTATCATTCTGAAGATAAGATTCTGATCTCAAAACATTAATGAATAATAAATAGGTAATACCCAGCACCTTTACCTTCCTTTATTTTACTAAACTGCATTATGATAGCCTTCAAATATCTACCCTTACACATTATATACACAATACTCCAACCACATTACAAAATACTCCTATGTATATCTGATATATCTGATCTAATCCAGTCTTTCCTCTCTAACCGCACATTGAAGGTAGTATTAAACAGTCATGCCTCCCAAAACTACTATACGAACGCTGGCATTCCTCAAGGCTCTATCCTGGGTCCCACGCTCTTTCTGATCTACATTAATGATCTTCTAGATGCCATTAGATCCCGGGTAGGCATGTACGCCGATGACACCATAATCTACTCTCGCATCGATCAAAAACATGGTGTGGGTGAAAAAAACGAACCTCGCTGCCGAGCTTGAAAAGGACCTCCAATCCGTGGTGGACTGGGGTAGGAAGTGGCTTGTGAAATTCAATGCCTCCAAAATGAAGCTGCTATCAATTAACCACCATAGACAATCGCACCTACCTCCCATTAGCATGGAACAGGCTTGCCACCCTGAGAGTAAAACACTATGCCTCCTTGGCCTTACACTCTCAGTGGACCTCAAATGGAATGACTATATTGAATCCATTGCTAAATCCACTGCTATGAAGGTCAGTTCTCTGTGCAGGGCCCGGAAATTTATCCTGTCTGAATCTATCCTGCACATCTATAAATCTACAATCCGCCCATGTATTGAATACTGCTACTCTCCTTGGGCTTCTTTACAAAATACAATGGAGAATCTGTAACATGATCGATTCTGTCTTGGTGGACCAGCTGCAACCACTCTCTCACTGACGTGACGTGGCTTCCCTGTGCCTCTTCTACAAGTACTTTCATGGCCTCTTCTCCAATGAACTTAAGTCATTGGTGCTGCCTAGTTACGAATTTACACGAGATACTAGATTGGCAACTAGGTCCCACCCTTTTACAGTGAAACCGATAAAATGTAACCACAATTTCTACTCCAACAGCCTCTTTTCTCATGCTTCCCGCCTGTGGAATTCCCTTCCACATTCCTGCTTCCCCAACAGCTACAATCTCCAGGAGTTTAAATGTAAGGTCAATAGACACCTCCTAACACACTAACTTGCATCTATTCTCTCAAACATTTTCACCATCTAACCAACCCTCATTCTCAGTACCCTTACCTGTCTATCACCCTCCTTCTGACATTTCCTATATCTAAGCATCCTTTCGACCCTATGTAACCCCCTACACTACAGTGGCAGTGGAATGCCTTGCTCGGGGTGAAACGATTAAAATATATATATATATATATATATATATATATTGATGCATATTGTTTTTTATATATGTATATATACTATATTACTACATTTATATTTTTGTATATTATTGAATCAGAATTAATAACAGTCAATACTTATTCTATATATTATAAAAGATAGAAATAAAATATAGTAAACAAATCATTCTCATCTTTACATAGATTTATATACCTTTTGGTTATTATAGGACATCAGTTGTCAGATTATTTTATAATAAAGATATTTCATTTATATGTTGTTCCATACTTTCTTGTTCAGTTTGGCTATCTCTGTTGCCACTTTGGTGATATTTTTGTCAATTTCTATGTCAAATGACAGGTTGTTGGTGATGGTAAAGTTCAGATGATATGTGAAGTGAGCTGTGGCTTCTTCAAACACCAAATCATCAATGCTGATTGATGGAGATGCATAAAATATTGACTCATGACATTTGTTACAGCCTGAATTCATTATAGGCATGGTTGGGTCAACTAATCAGCTGTTAGAAGTTTTATTCAGTGTATGTGATCAGAATTGTGTCCTCAACAAACAGTTTTTCTCTGATCAGTACTGTGCACGTGGTCTTTGCCCTCAGGTAGACCAAATTGAAATGTTTACCGTTGCTTCTTTTATGTAAGCATACACCTTTTTTAGATTGTTTGAAAACAACTTTTAAATAAAAGATTTTTTTTCTTGGAGGGAAGAGAAGAAGAGAGAACATCACCTTTCTTATCCCAAATATTAAAAAATATTAAAAAATAACAAACAAGATTCAAAAATATTGCATGAAATTTGAAAGTTACAAACATTTATCATGTAGACATAAAACACTATAACAAAATACAATTTTTACAAAAAGCTTTCACAAAGTTTCTTTTTGTACATCTTATTTTGAAAAAGGCAAGATGACAGAACAATATTATAGAAATTATTTACTCTAAAAAAGATTTACAATACAATTCTTCAAATCATGAAAAAAATGTTTCATCTGTATTCTATGTACTGTGATAAGTCACAAGGAATGGTCTCCACAATCTTCTCTAAACCATTCTATTTTTTATCTGGATAGATAGTTTTGCTAAAGTTAATTCACAATTGGTATTTCTCCTTTAAACATTTTGGCTTACGTGAGCCATCTTCAGAGAGGTTACAGGGATGTTAACAGAAAAGACATCCACCATCAAAAATGATTTTATCTTGTATTGACATTAAACATTGATAAGCAATGATAACAGTCACCAAATAGCAGACACAGTTCATAAATTTGTAATGCAGTTCTATGACATCACACCGCATGAGAGACCAAAATGTTAACAGAACCATATGTCTAAATGCAATGAAATGTGTTATAACCAGATTGAAATGTGATTTTATTAAGTGTGGGTTGCTTTGATTTAATGTAAATGACCTCCAATATCTGCAGTTTCTTTTTTATTGCATGTATGAGTGAGTAGTAGTGAATTAGTGACTAAAATCTGTCTAATATTACCTATATAGTTATGTTTTTCTAAGAAATGTTGTTTAATTGAACTCTGATCAGAAAGTTGACAGGCAGAGCATGGTTGTAGTAAAACCAATATATGTAGTGGGTTTATTATTGTGTGCTGAAAGATTAGAACCAGCATAAAAAAAAAGTATCCAAATGTTGGACAATTTTTGTCTTTATTTTCACCTGAAATTAAAGTCAAAATATGATGTTTAGAATGGCTCATGATTAAACATAATAGACATTCATTGTCTGTTATATTTGACAGAATATGTTTAGAATATATATATATATATATATATATATATATATATATATATTATAAGAAATATAGTTTTATGGTATGGTATATTTATGGGTTAAAGTGCGCAATATCAAGAATATAGCATATGTAAATATAGAATTGGATATTTAAGTCAACACCCAATGACAACAATCTCTTTCAAGTTTAAATGCAATTGCCAAGCCATGTGCATTGTATTTTGGCTCAACTATTTATATATGCTGTAAAGTGGTGTATTATGGCTTATTACTGCTGTATTAAGAGAGTCAGGACAGAGTCATTGGCATCAGATCAGCTGGGGTATTCAGACCAGTTGTGAAGATGCTGACTGTTAAGTCATTAAGACTCTCTTTTCCTTTTTCTATGTTTTCCGTTTTCTTATGTTTTATTTTTTATATTTTTTTATCTTCCTCTTCAGTTAAAGAAAATGCTTATTCCGGCAAAATTTTTTGTACCATATAGAAGGAATATTGTGTAGTATGATGAAATGAGCTAATTAAGCTCATTGAAATGAATTATAATTTATAACCAATTTAAATGATGTGTTAAGTTTTCCTTTAAAAAAAAAATACACACACACACACACACACACACACACACACACACACACACACATATATATATATATATATATATATATATATATATATATATATATTTTAATTAGAAAATAGTATTAACCCAATGTTTAGATGTGATTATATCTTTTACACATCCTGCATGTAATAATCATGTTGGAGGCAAAGGTATTTTTAGTATTTTCCTTTATTGTATCCAAAATACTATGGAGGATTTATATAAGCAAATAATGTGTATACAAATCATACTAATCTAGAGATAATAACCTATAGATGGTAACAGATAGAATCACCAATTCAAGATTA
Source organism: Ascarosepion bandense (assembly GCA_037127315.1). Lineage (NCBI taxonomy): Eukaryota > Metazoa > Mollusca > Cephalopoda > Sepiida > Sepiidae > Ascarosepion > Ascarosepion bandense. The sequence continues at coordinate 455,377 of JBBBDQ010002510.1, forward strand.
GCTGAGATGTTAATATTCATGCACTGTTTATTTGTTATCAGCATAATTAGTAACTTTATCTTGCAAAAATAGTTAATTATCTATATCTTTGAGATTATCATTATTTAGCACTGCTGAAATAGATTTGTAGTGATACAAAAGAGGTCTTTCTCCCCTTGGTGAAGATAAGTCACATGATGATTGGTTAATGTCAGTCAGTTAAGTGCCATACGCGATACACGCTTTGGGTGATCATGTCTTGAAACAGACATGACTGACTGGGCAGAAGATTATCCTGCAGTAGGTTGCCATTGCTTTCTACAGTAGACTGGTTGCTAGCCAAGGCTATAGAACTCAATCCGTCCTGTTATTTAACCCATAACTGGATGGAAGTGATGAATTAATACTTTTCCCAAGGGTATTTGAGTGTAAGTGAATGCAACAAATTCAACTGGAATTCAAATTTGGTTTCCCGTATTTGTTGTTCCTAGTTGATATCCACTGCACCACAATGATATTACTTAATACAGCAGCAGAAGTACTAGTCATTTTCAGCAGCCAAACAAAAATGTTGTTTTCATTTATCCACTGGGCCATGTGCCCTAACCCTAAGCCCTATGGACTAAATAAAGGGACTTGGTCCAAAAAAGAGTAAATAGTTTCAATATCTCATCTCAGAAATATAGACAGATGTTAATCAGTAATGTTTTAAAGTATTCTTATATAAATTTTATATACCCAATAATAATTAATTTAATGCCTCATAAAAATACAAATCTCTTTGGTAATATGAATTTAGTCTGCTCTCATTTGCATAAATGATATTTGAAAAATATAAATAGCAATATTAGAATTTTTTTTTTTTTAATCATATCACCCCGAGCAAGGTGGTAACACCACTGATGTGCAGGGGGCTACGTACTAGTGAGAAGATTGGAAAAGAGAAAGCCGGAAACCACATCCTAAACAGGGAACAAGGGATGAGCCTCTTAACCTGTTTAATACATGTGGGTGGAGTGTGAACCGGGCGATAGATAGATCTATCTACTCCAATTGAAAAAAAAAAACTAAGTGAGAAGATTGGAAACATATTTTCAATATATAAAAAATGAGGTCTTGTTTCTTTTATATAGAATTAAAAATTAAATTTGGTATCATTTTGGGTTTATAGTGTTAAGTAAATAAAACTTGATGTGTTTTTTATGAACTAAACTGTTATTTTTTTAATCATTTCTAATTCAAAGCAAAGCAATAAAGGCCCTAAGATGCAAGGGCTTACTGAGTGTTGAAGAATATAAAAAAAAAAAATGTTATTAAGGAGAAAAAACAATAAATGAACATGAATCTAGAAAACAGAAGATGACTTTTGACATTGCTTTTAAATTTTTGAAGATCAAAGTTGACTAAGAAGCAAGAAGCTGGAAGAGAGTTCCATAAATGAGAAGCACAAGAGAAAAAAGCTGTTGGCATAAAACTTATCGTTACATCTAACCATTTTAATTGTAAAATGATGAGGCTTTTCCATCTATATAGTAATGCACTTAAATACATAAAGTCTAGATCCCATAGAAGAAAGTTCATCAGTACAATTACCATGAACGTATTTGTAGAAAAGTCACAGAAAAGCTATGTCAGAGTGGTGGAAAAGTGATTGATGCTGAAATGCTGGGTCAGGTCCAATGATATTGCAGATTCTTCATTGAATTTTATCAAAAATGTCTAAATAGTATAAATACATAAATCTAAGTCACAAGCTGCAAAACAATCAGAATGAATCCATTTAAAGAACATTAGACAATAAAGAAGTGAGCAAAAGAACAAGAATTAAGAAGATAATGATTGACATTACATTTTAATTTTCAAAGATCAAACTTGATTCAGAAGCAAGAAACCAAAGGAGTGTTCCACAAGTGAGAAGTGCAACAAAAGAAACTGTTAGTATAGAACTTTTGGGTACATCTAGCCATTTCAACAGTAAAATGATGAAACCTTGCCATAGAAGCAAGAAGCCGTAAGAGAGTTCTACAAGTGACAAGTGTAATAGGATAAATTTTTAGCATAGAACTTATGGTTACAAATGTAAAAGAATCAAATCTTTTTTTTTAATCATTTCATGCTAAGAAAGGCAACAGAGCCACTAAGGCACAAGAAGTTACTGAGTATTAAAGAATATGAGAAAAAGGAAATGGCTTCTGCTCCAAAGTCACTGGTGCCACCTCCCCAAGAATTTACTTGGGCAACTAGACTGGCAACAAGGTCTCACCCTTTTACAGTTAGATCAACCAAATGCAGGTGACAATTCTACTCCAGCAGCTTCTTTACTGTGGAACTCCCTTTCATATACTTGCTTTCCTTATGGCTATAACCACCAAGAATTTAAATGCAAAGTCAATTCCCATCTCTTACCCACCTAATTCCAGCCCTTTCTACATCACCCCGTGTATCTTGTTCTTTTCCTTTCTCTCTACCTTTGTAACTGTCTTCACTCCTGTGTTCATATCATTCTCTTGCTCTTTCTCTTTCTCCCCTTCTTTGTCTTCACTCTTTTCCTGTCTAAAACTTTAACTTTTTTTTTCTGTAGCCCCCTGCACATTAGTGGTGGCACTGTCTTGCTTGGGGTGAAATGATTAAAAACAACAAAAAAAATATATTAAAAAGTGACAACAAATATAACAACAAGGATTAAGAAGTCATAGGATAACAATTGATACAGCACTTAAATTTTTTAACATCAATGTGACTGAGAAGCTGGAAAAGAGTTCCATAAATGAGAAGTCCAACAGAAAAAAATGGTTACCACAGAACTTATGATTACATTTAGCCATTTTGAGTGATAAGACATTGCTACCAATATAGTACTGTACTTAAATTGGTAGATTCAATGTAACAAAGAGAAAAGCTTGTCAGAATAAATATTTATAGTAAGGGCACAGAGAAGATATGTTATAGCAGTGGGAAAATGACTGAAGCAGAGATGCCAGGTCAGGACTGCAGATTCTTTGGATTTTTGTGCAGAATCTCTAAATATATAGCAGAAGCACCAGACCAAAGGGAGCAGCAATATTCATTGCACGAATGAATAGTAAAATTATAAATGTGTAAAATAAAGAGCATACTAAAAGTTTTTAAAAACTGTTTTCAACAGAACATAAACATTTGATCAGAATAAAGATGTTCAAGCATATTTGTATAAACAGTTAGCACTTGTCTGCCTAAGAAGAAAATTTAAAATCTAAGGCTATAAATTTTAGCACCAAAATAAGAAATTCAGCGTGGAAAAGAATGTATTCTGGATAGAAAGAAAGAAAGAAAGAAAGAAAGAAAGAAAGAAAGAAAGGGTAGGAGATAGATAGATAGATAGATAGATAGATAGATAGATAGATAGAAGACACAGAAAGAAAGAAAGAAAGAAAGAAAGAAAGGGTAGGAGATAGATAGATAGATAGATAGATAGATAGATAGATAGATAGATAGATAATGTATATTTAAGCAGCAATCTTTCTTTTTAACATGTTTTATTAAAAACAACTGACAAGGAAGATTTTATTCATTTTTTATTTAAATTTTCTAGTCTTCTTACATGTTTTTTTTTCTTGCTGGAGATAAGTAATGTAAAAATGTTCCATAATTATTGACATCCCAAGCACTTTCAGCCACTGCACTGGCCATTTTCAAGGATGTTATTTTTTAATGTTGTTATTTTATCCCTATGTTTTAATTGTAACATAATTTATTTTCTGGTTTTAAAAAGGAGCATTCTTTAAAAGCTGCAATTAGACATCACATGTGCATCTGTTTTCTTCTACCATCAACCTTAGATTATTTACCAGTAGAAATAGAGTTTTTAAAGTCTTTTAAGAAATAGGCAAACATTTATGCAATTTTCAGTCATGCATGTCATGTGATAGCTTTCTTTTAATATTCTTATTAATATTATTATATAAACATTCGCAGCAATAATATATTCAAGTGCCAACATGACTTCTCAGTATTATCTATTATTAAATTAATTTTCAGTTTCCCAGAATTATGTGGCTTTCTCTGGATATCAAGTGTTAATAAATTTCAAAATATCATCACTCCCCTCAATCTCCTTTTCTTCATCCTTATTATTATTTTATCATTGCCATCATAATTTGATATCTGCTATTGTCACACTACTTACCAAGTCTGGGGAAAGAGCTTAGGCAGGTAGTAGTGTGTTGTTATGACTCCATTCCATGATTTGTTTTTTGTATTTCTCATGGAAAGTGTACTTCTTAGTGTGTGGCCTGTACTTATCAAGACACTTTTTTGCATTTCTCTTAAGCTGGAATCTCCAGGGATTTTTTAATCTATTGATGTGTTCTTTTTTTTATAATTCTAAGCACACCTACTATTACTGGTACTATTCTTGTTTTTGATTTTCTCATTTTTATATTTCAATTTCCAGGTCTTTATACTTTGATGGTTTTTCAAATTCCTTGGTTTCTGTTACAATCTGCTGGGCAAGCCATATCAATTAGTAGGCAAGGTTTTTCTTCTATTTCAATTTCTATATCTTTATATTTTGATAGTTTTTCAAATTCCTTGGTTGCTATTGTAACATAGCAACCAGGGACAAGCTGGACAGATATTGTAAATATTGTCCCACACTATTGTGATGATTTTTATATTTATTTGGGACCAATATAGAACATCCTGAGATTAGATGGTCAATTGTTTCCTGGTATTTGTCACAGAACCTGCATTTTGGCTTCACACTATTATGTAGGATATTTGCCTGAAAATTCCAAGTGAAAAAGTAAATCCTTCAGTTTCAGAGTTTAATCCTGATGCTTGTAACCATCAATGAGTATTAACTTTATCAACATTTGGTCTACTAGCACATTCTGGATATTGGCCATGCAGAGATTTGTCATGTCAACATTATTTCATCTGTTCAAGAGCTTTATCCTTGTTTTTTTTTTTCATATTTTTTGCTGCAACAGTTGGTTCTGTTTTAGTTTTCTACAGAATCTACTAAATGTAAATCTTGTTTATATTTACTGCGTTCTTTCATTATTGAATATTTTTCTTTCTGTTTTAATGTTGTTTGACTAATTGTATCATCCAGTCTTTTGTTGTTTTCATGTATGTTAGTAAGCTAATAGCTGTTGTCTTATATGACAATTCTAACTGAATAAGAACTCTTTCAACTTCCTTATGAGATATGTATAGAGGATCTGCATCAGCCTTTGGATGATGCATCTTATGCTTAAAAAGAAGCTTTCTTCTCTTAAAATCCATTCATCTGATGTCATTTTATGTCCATTTCAAGATATTTAAACTATATTTGACCACTGGGATGGCAAGGTTATTAATGGCCATAATTCTGTTCTGAGAATTAAATTCAGTTTTTAACATCAGTTGTACCCTTCTATAGTACTCTTTGCACACTATTTCTTTCATTTTCTTATGGTAAATTCTTTCACTCTCATTTACACCTAGGTACTTATAAGCTTCTTCTTCTAAATCTTTTAATGTTATACCAGAGTCTAAGCTAATAAAAGATGTTTGTTGTAGTAATCCTCATAAAATTGTAGCTTTAGCACATGTATGAACTTAATAGGTATACATATCATAAAATACCTATTAGGTTCATACAACCATGGATGAAAACATTATAATTTCTAGTAATTTAAAAAATTGCGTGTTAAAAAATTCCCTGTTATGTGAGGAATCAAAAGAAATCGCAGTTATATGAGCGTTTAAAAAAAAAAAACGGTAAAATTAGTTATTGCAAATCACCTGAAGACACCACATGATAGAAACCTAGGTCCCGTAATAACTCGTTTAAAAATGAAGAATATTCAAAATGCATATATATATTTTTTTTTCTAAACATATGCTATTAAATATAAGAGACAGTGAATGTCTATTATGTTTAATCATGAGCTGTTCTAAACGTCGTATTTTTGCTTTAATTTCAGTTGAAAATAAAGACAAAAATTCTCCAACATTTGGATAATTATTTATTGGTTTTCTTCTAAGCTTTCGGCTCACATGAGCCATCTTCAGAGATGTAGTTTAAACTAAAATATTATAAAATCCACCATCACTGATGATTTTATTTTGTGTTGACATAAAACTCCGCTTGGCAACGGCAATAGTAAATTTTAGGTCCCCTCTTTTCTAATTATTATATGGCAAATCTAGAAAATAAAATAATTAATGACAACAATAAAAAAAAAAATTACTTGCTGCCTCGATATACTAAATATATATATATATATATCCCTTCTTTGATTCCAAGTGCCTATGTATTAGAGGTTAGCGACTCTGACTGACATCAAATTGGTCAAGTTTTGATCCCGGCTAGAGGCAAGTAGATGTCTAACCACACTGATGAGCTGTGATACAGCAAAACAAGCTTGTATGTGGATGATGAATATATATATATATATATATATTATTTTACATTTAAGGCATGACTCAAATAACTTGAAGAGTATTCAAAAGTTCTACAATATAATTGTAGTGACCACTTTTAATGCACCTGTGTACTGTTCTAATTTTATTATGACCAAAAACTAAGTATTTAAACAATCAATATATATATATATCACACTGAATGCAGGTGCTAATAAAATAGTGCTCAATGTATAACAGATGAGCTATAATTTATGTTAATAATGAATAAGCATTTTTCCTTTGTTGGTAGCACAATTCTGAGATTCATGCACAATGCAATCATCAGATGCTGATTAATTATGCAATCATCAAATTAAAAACTGGCTGTTTTTTCATTTCAATTTTTATTTTAGGTGCTAGCGTTGCTTAAGTTTGTTACAAATGGGGAGCCATTCTTTAATTTATAGCAAAACACAAAAATGGAATACAAAACTAAAATCATGGAAGTTAAAAAAAAGGAAAATAAAATATATATTTTTGTTGGGGAGGGGTGTGATTTTTTATTGCAGGTTAAAAGAGAGGTCATTTATATTTGTTTATATTTGAGACAAAGACGGAAAATAACAAAAACGAATAATAGGAGGAAAAAAAAATATAAATCACAAACACACACACACACACACACAAACACACACAATTTTGGGGTAATATATATATTTATCAATATATACTTAATAGCCGTTTTATATTACATTGAGTACTGTTCTATTAACACCTGATAAATATTCATATGTCAGTGTGTAGCAGTATACATACACATAGTCTATACATCAGGATGTATAGACACTCATATACATATGTACACCTATTTACATCCATACATTTTATATATATATATATATATATATATATATATATATATATATATATCGCTGATTGATGCCACTTCAGTCGGCGTTTCAATCCTGGGTTAAAAGCAATCAGAGTCTAACCGTACTGATGAGCTGTGATACAGCGAAACAGATCTGTCTGTGGATCACTATATATATATATATATATATTGTAGAACATCTAAATTTTTTTCTAAATTATATTACTCTGTTAAATTAGATAAATAAATTGAACATGTGAGTTCTTTTGAGTTCATCTCTATTGGAATTTACCTGCCAAGTATTCCATGTTATATATATATATAGAGTTTAAGGCTTTTTTACAGCACACAAATATTGTATAATATCAGATATCCATGTGTATGATATATTTAGGCAGCAAATATTCATCCAAATTGAAAACAACTGACAAGGTTTATTTTTATACTGATTCTTTCCAGTTGTCTAATTAGTTTCTTGATGTTAAGATGTAATTCATCAAGAAAGGTGCCATAGTTTTTTTAACCCAGGTACTTTCAACATTTCCTAAGATTATCTGCAGGGGGAAATTACAAAGACTAACTCAATGTAAATGTGATAAAATCTGCATTCTGTTATTATAGTGATGTTTAAAGACACACGCAAACCTGCTCTGTTATAGCTATTTTAAAATTTATCAGTTGTATTTATGGAATTTTTTATAAAACAAGCATTTCAATATAAGTGAGCTGTTTTGGAAATTTTCACTTGAGCAGATGTTAGACATGTAAGAGCATTATCTCCACTTGCTCTCTCTCTTTTTTTTTCTCACTAAAACCAAGCAGCATCTCTGATATATCTTTCCTGTCAATAAATACAGAATAGTCCGTTACTTATTGAATATTCGCAGGATATAATGTAAGTGCTAACTCAGGAATAAGTAAAATTATAATATGGTAACAATAATAATAATAATAATAATAATAATAATAATAATACTTTAAATAAATATAAAAGTCATCACAATATAGTTGGGAAATACTTACACTGGACAATGTGTAAACACTTTGGAAAATATTATTATATTTCTTAGATTACTCTTTGACCATGACTTACATTTCTGAGTTTAGTTTTTACCATTACTTAGATTTCTTAGGTTAGTCTTTTACCATTAACAATATTTCCTTTCAGTCACATCTTTTTCATATGATTAATGACAGTAGAGTGTTGAGTCATATTTAAGTATAATGGATTGGCAGATAAGAACAAATGCTGTAATTATTTTATTATGATAATTTTATTTGCAGTACCAATCATAAAATAATAATAATAATAATAATAATAATAAACAAAATGGTTGACATAATTCTTCCGTCTTCCAATATTTTTCAACACTTAAGAGAAGAGTGCAATTTAAGAAAAAAATATAAATAAAAAAATAAAAAATACATTGTTTGGGAATTTTAAACAATATTAAACAATATTGTCAAACATTGTCTTAAATTGCTCTCTTCATTTAAGTGTTAAATAATAATAATAATAATAATAATAATAATAATAATAATAAATTTGAAAAACTGTCAAAATATAAAGACCTGGAAATTGAAATAGAAAAAATGTGGAAATTGAAAACAAGAGTTGTGCCAGTGATAGTAGGTGCACTTGGAATGATAAAAAATGGAACAAAACAACACATTGAAAGAATCCCTGGAAACCCCAGCTTAAGAGACATACAAAAAATTGTCTTATTAAGTACAGCCCACACACTAAGGAAAACTTTATCTATGTAATGCTGAGGATGATAGGGAAGATAGAAAAACATGAAATGGAGCCATAACAACACGCCACTACCTGCCTTAGGTCTCCCCGCAGACTTGGTTGGTAGTGAGGCCAAAGCAGAAATCGAAATATGATGAAAAATGACATAATAATAAATATGTAAACAAACACTGGTATGAACATCACCCAACACTGGTTGCAAAAATAGATTCAAAAATCACCATTCTATGGGATTATATCATCTACACAGACAGCAAAATTGAAGCAAATTAAACCAGGTATTATTGTCCAAAACTAAAAAGAAAAAACTTGTCTTTTAATAGATATGGATTGTCCAGCAAATTCTAATATAGAAACCAAGGAATTTGAAAATCTATCAAAGTATTAAAACTTGGAAATTGAAATATATAAATGTGGAAATTGAAAACAAGAATAATACCAGTGATAGTAGATGTGCTTGGAATGATAAAAAAATGAACACATCACATTGAAAAAATCTCTGAAAATTCCAGCTTAAGAGATATATAAAAAATTGTCTTGATAAATACAGCCCACACACTAAGAAAAACTTTGTCCATGTAATGCTATGGATGTTATGGGAGATAGAAAAACAAATGAAATGTAACCATAACAACACTCCACCTTCTGTCTTAGGTCTTTCTGTAGATTTGGTAGATAGTGTGACCATAGCAAAAATCAAAATATGATAATAAATAATAATAATAATTTTCCCATGATGTTTGTCATTAGCAACCAAGTAACAGCAAGTCTCCTCAGTACTCCAGTTCTGTTCTTAGTTGTTTTGATAATTTTAGTGATGTTTTCTGAAGAGTTTTGTTCTTTCTTAGATTTGCAATTCTTCCAAAATTTTTATTTTTTTATTTTTTGCCAAGTTCTTTATTACTGTTCTGAATGTTCAAGCAATTCTGCATAGAACTGCCATTTCCATACTCCACGTTTTTCCCTTCCTTGGCTTATGTGTTTCTTTTTATTTATATTTTCATCCACTTTACACAATCTGACAGATTTCCTTCTTCTTCTTTATAATTACTAAGATCTGATTTTCTTGTCTGGAAAGAGTGATCCATTTGAATTTTTGATATTATTTGAGACAGCTTTTCGTTCATGTGTTTGCCATTTATTTTCATGGTGATTCTCATGGTCAACTTCTTATTATTCTTTTCGTTCTTGTTCTTCATCATCATCATCATCATGATTCCCACCACCACCACCACCACCACAATAATAATAATAATAATAAGTTTCTATCAGTGTCAAAATCTGAGTCATGATATTATTAATAGTCACTTGTTTGTTAATAAATAAGTATTGCTAGATATATTTAAAAAACAAAAATTAAAGTTATAAAGAAAGAAAACCATCAAAAATGTATAAAAAACTGTCTTTTAAAAATACAGTGTGAACGATAACTTATATATGTATATATTATGAAATTAAACGGAAATTTATAAAACTGGCATTACCCAGCATATGTTCATTTTTATCTGTTTTAACATTATTATTTTTTAATGGATACTCGTATTTGAGTGGAAAGTTTGTTTATTTTTATACACACACACACACACACACACACATACACACACACACAGAGAGGCATATATATATATATATATATATATATATATATATATATATAGATATATATATAAAATTAAACATTGCATTATAATTTCCACTGACCTTAATTGTTCAAGAAATCTTTTTTATAGATAGATAGTTTCTAAATAAGTTTTCTCAAAATGATTAAGGACAGTGCAAATTATAATGTACTGTTTAATTATATATATATATATTTATATAAAAAAAAAAATATATATATATATATATATATAGACTGACACCAATTCGGTCAGGTTTCAATCCTGGGTTAAAAGCAATCGGATGCTAACCGTACTGATGAGCTGTGATACAGCGAAACAGATCTGTCTGCGGATGACTATATATATATATATATATATATATATATATATATATATATATAACATTAAACATTATAATTTATAACTGATTACCTTATAATTTCCACTGACCTTAATTGTTTGAGAAACCTTTTTTATAGATTTTTTTTCAAATAAGATTCATCAAATTGATTAAGGTCAGTGCAAATTATAATGTACTGTTTAATTATATATATATAGTTATATAAAAATAAGCAGAATTTCCATTCAAATCTATTAAAATAATAATGTTAAAACAAATAAAAATTCAAATATATATATGAGGGTATATATATATATATATATATATATGTAATCCATATGAGAGTATATAAAAAAAATTACCAAATCATATAGCTTAAAGGTTCAAAATAATAGTATGCTGTTCAAAATTTTTGGTGAATCTGGTACCTGTTTACTTTTCTGAAATAATATAAGGATACTATCTTATTGTAACTGTTTTGAAAAAAATGTTATACTCAGTAAATTTAGCTAACAAATATCATACAAAATCTGTTGTTACATTTCTGATATTTACTATTCCTTTACACACACACACACACACACACACACACGCACACATACACGCATATTCTTCCTTTGTAAATGGGTTATTATACAACCTAGGTTTCTACCTTGTGGTGTCTTCAGGCGATTTGAAACCTAGGTCATGTAATAACTCGTTTACAAAGGAATAATATTCAAAAGTTTTATTCAACACTTTTTAATACAAATGTGTACTGGTCTGATTTTATTATGACTAAAGACTAAGTAATTAAACAATCAATATATATATATATATAGTGTTGAATTTAGTGCCAAAATTGTTTGTTTTTTTTCAGTAATTTGCTGATAGAAAAGCATTTCAGGTAAGCAGATTTTTTGTCATAAAGTGTTTGATGTCAAGATAGAGTGCTAATAGAATTAATGTGGAGAAGTTTTTCACTTAGTGTTATTTCATTTATGTCAATTTTAAAAATTTTGTGAAAACATTAATATGACTAAAATAATAATGCTCAGCTAAGTGCAGTTTCATTCATAGCTATAAACTGTCTTTTGATGTGAAATTTTCACTGTATAACATTCAACCTATGTTGAATATTATACAGTTGGAGGATATCGGCTCGGAATGAAAAATTGGGAAGCCAAGTTCGAATTCCACTTGTATTCCTTGCATTCGCTTATGCGCAAATACCTTTGGTAAAGGTATTAATCCATTTCTTGCCTCCAGTTATGGGTTAAATAATAGAACAGATTGGGTTCTGTAGCTTTGGTCTACCGCAGAAAGCAATGGCAACCTACTGTGGGATAATCTTCTGCCCAGTCAGTCATGTCTCTTTCGAGACATGATTGCCAAAGCATGTATTACGTATTGCACTTAACTGACTGATGTTATCAAAATTTATAAGATTTCAGTACATTAAAAAAAAAGAAGAATATACTGCAAAATATATATTTTTTTATAATCATTTCACCCCAAGCAAGGCAGGACTTCCACTGGTGCGCAAAGAGTCACAAAGAGAAAAAAACAGGGTACAAGGGATGCCGAAGAAAGGATTGGAGGTGGATGTGATTTAGGGAGGTGGATGGGATTTAGCTATGTAGATACGATTTAGGGAGGTAGATGAGATTTAGGGAGATATATAGAATTTAAGGAGGTGGATGTGATCTCAAGAGGTAAATAGGATTTATAGAGGTGAATGTGATTTAGGGAGGTGGATGTGATTTAGGGAGGTAAGTGGGATTTAGAGATGTGATTTAGGGAGGGGGATGTGATTTAGGGAGGTGGATGGGATTTAGAGAAGTGGATGTGATCTAGGGAGGTAGATGGGATTTAGAGAAGGGAGTGTGATTTAGGGAGGTGGATGTGATTTAGGGAGGTAGATGTGATTTAGGGAGGTGGATAGGATTTATGGAGGTGAATATGATCTAGGGAGGTAAATGGGATTTAGGGAGGTGGATGAGATTTAGGGAGGTGGATGGGATTTAGGGAGGTGGATGTGTTCTAGGGAGGTAGATGGGATTTAGGGAGGTAGATGTGATTTAGGGAGGTGGATAGGATTTATGGAGGTGAATATGATTTAGGGAGGTGGATAGGATTTATGGAGGTGAATGTGATTTAGGGAGGTGGATAGGATTTATGGAGGTGAATGTGATTTAGGGAGGTAGATGTGATTTAGGGAGGTGGATGTAATTTAGAGAGGTGGATAGGATTTAGGGAGGTGGATGTGATTTAAGGAGGTAGATGGGATTTAGGGAGGTGGATGGGATTTAGGGATGTGAATGAGATTTAGGAAGGTGGATGTGATTTAATGAGGTAGATGGAATTTAGTTAGATGTGATTTAGGGAGGTAGATGTGATTTAGGGAGGTGGATGTGATTTAGGGAGGTAGATGTCATTTAGGGAAGTGAATGTGATTTAGGGAGGTAGATGTGATTTATGGATTTGGATGTGATTTAGAGAGGTAGATGTGATTTAGGGATTTGGATGTGATTTAGGGAGGTAGATGGGATTTAGGGAGGTGGATGTGATTTAGGGAGTTTGATGAGAGTTAGGGACTGAGAAGATTTTAATTGATGTTGCATTTAAACTTTTGAAGATTGTAACTATCATAGAAGCATGTCTACAAAAGAGAGTTCCACAAACGGGAAGTGCAAGAAAAGAAACTATTAGAGTAGAAGTGGCACTTACATTTAACTATTTTGATGGTAAAAAGAGTGAGACCTACATGCCAATCTAGTAGCACAAGTAAATTCATGTGGTCGGGGCACCAAAGAAAGATGCTTATCAGATCAGAAGCTGTGAAAACATTTGTAGAAAATATATTTTTTGTTTAAGATATTTTTTTTTATGTGCTGGATCATGATTTACCTACAAAGAATATTAATGCATCAAAAATTCCTATTTGAAGTTAGAAAGACGTGCAAATATTTTTTGCAATTTTGCATCAGCAAATAAACTTTCTTCATATCATATGAATGGTCTTTTCATTGTTTTAAAAAACACATATTGGAAGCATTTATCTCTGAAGAACAATTTTTCACTAGTCACTAGTAGTGAGTCACTTCTCAGGAATTGGCATGTCAGTTCTGATGAGTAATATTTGGCCAGAGAACATGATAAGTCATTATTATTGAACAAGATTTCAATATGACTTCTGTTTAACACCTTTTTACAGTCAGCTCTGAAGACACATGTATTCTCTAAAGAGAATAACTTCAAATAAATTATCAAACTATTCATCTCATTATTTTGCATATATTTACCACTAAACGACATGTAATTTGATTGGAAACAATTCAATGAAACTTTGTGCAAAACTTTGGAATTTTTTAAAAAAAATTCTTTAGCTATTTGTCAAACTAAAAGTCAGGAATTTAATTCTCTATTCTTGAATAGTGTCAGCAATAAATGAAATTTTAAGAATTTTTAGTAAAGCTCTAAGTAGCTGTATTAATCCAGTAAAATTGTTTCCACCTAATGGAGATTAAATATTTCTCTGCAGACAAAAAATATTATTTTACAAAAGAAATGATTGAAGCTATTTTACATATTTCATTTATGATTGATTGTTGCTATTCCAAATCATAATTTGAACTTACAGTACCTTCATCTTTGGTTTTATATTAGAATTCTAGCTAAGATCATTTTAAGCCTTTATTTTAAAAATTTTTATTTTTTTTATAATTATATCACCCCAAGCAAGGCATTTTACTGCCACTGTTCTGCAGAGGGTTACATAGGAGGAAAGTTATGAGAAAGAATGACAGGTTATAGGGGGTGTCTGGAAATGGGTAAGAGAAGGATGAGAATACTGATGAGAGTGGAGTGGATGGAGAAAGGAGCATGAGCGAGAGGATGCAGGTTAGTGAGGTAGGAGATGACTATTGACTTTACATTTGAATTCTTGAAGATTGTAGCTGTTGAGAAAGCAAGTAAATGGAAGAGATTCCACAGGCAGAAAGTGTGAGAAAAGAAGCTGACAGGGTAGAATTTGCATTTACATTTTATTGGTTTCACAGTAAAAGGGTGGGACCTAATTGCTAATCTTATGGCTTGAGTAAATTCATATATAGGTTTTATGATTCGTTTTTTCTTTTTTCTTAATATAAGCACACCAACTGTAAAATTAAATGTTACATGGAGGCTGGTACCTATTATCCACTATAATATTCCATAGCTAAGATAAAATTTCATAAGTGTTCTTTATGCACATTGAGAGAGTGAGGATATGTGTTATTTTGTACATTACATGTCACTGGATTTTTTTCAGACTGACACCATGCTGTGTTGATTCCTATATCAAAACTGTTTATATATGTATGAGGTGTAACAATTGAATAAAAGTAAGTGCAGCTTTTTACTGGTGTAATGGTTCAGGCAAATATTTGTACTTGTTCATGGATTGACAAGTTCCTATTTATGCATTCTAGAGAAATAGAAAAGATGAATCACTCACTGTAAAAACAGTAGAGGAAGTTGGATGTTTTTATGTTATACAGTTGGCAGAAAATAAGTGAATACAATTTGGAGCAGTGAATTAACAACCAATTGGTGTGAAAATTGGTCACTGCTAGTGAAATATTAGCTCTATTAAAAATGGCTTATGGAAAAAGTGCAATGTAGAAATCAAGTGTTTTTAAGTGGCACCAGTGGTTCAAGGAAGGGTGATGCACATTGATGCAATATGTGGACAGCCAAAAACAGAAACAACAGGTATAAATGTAAACAGGTTGCAAACACTTTGATGCACTCAGAACAAAGATTAAATGTGCAACAGATACCAGAATGACTAAATATTTAGAAATTGATAAATACCCTTAAAGGAAAAGTAGGATGTGCGTTGTGGTACAGTAGATATCAGCTGGGAACGAGAAACCAGGGAGCTGAGATCGAATTCCAGTTGGATCCATTGTATTCACTTATGTGCAAATACCCTTGGGAAAGGTACTAATCCATCTCTTCCTTCCAGTTATAGGTTAAATAGCAGGACAGACTGGGTTCTATAGCCTTGGTCAGCAACCAGTCTACTGCAGAAAGCAATGGCAACCTACTGCGGGATAATCTTCTGCCCAGTCAGTCATGTCTCTTTCGAGACATGATCGCCCAAGCGTGTATCACATATGGCACTTAACTGACTGATTTTATCACATCTCTGACATCCAGCAGCAAGTGGCTACATTATTGAAAGGTATATCACAGTCGGAATTCGAACTCTTGAATTTGAGCAGAGTTCAAATTCCAGTTGATATTCATTGCATTCACTTACATGCAAATATCCTTGGGAAAAGTATTATTAATCTGTCTCTTCCCTCCAGCTACAGGGTTGAATAGCAGGACAGATTGGGTTCTATAGCCATGGTTGGCAACCAGTCTAATGCAGAAAATGTATGTTGTGGTTTAGTGGATACTGGCTTGGAAAGAGAAATCTGAGAGTAAAGTTCAAATTCCAGTTGATATTCATTGCATTCACTTACATGCAAATATCCTTGGGAAAAGTATTAATCAGTGTCTTCCCTCCAGCTACAGGGTTTAATAGCAGGACAGATTGGGTTCTATAGCCTTGGTTGGCAACCAGAAAGTAATGGCAACCTACTGCAGGAAAATTTCTGCCTAGTCAGTCATGTATCTTTTGAGACATGATCATCCAAGTGTGTATCACATATAGCCCTTAACTGACTGAATGATACCAGAAATATTTTCAGCAATGACTAACTCATCTCACAAACTTATAAGTTAATATGGAGTAGTATATATTTTGATGGTGATAGCAGGTAATAATGGCCAAATTTTAACATGGGGTAGGGATACCTTAACATGATGGAGGGGTACTTTGATGCCTTATTTTAATTTTAATTCTTTTTATTATTGTTTATATATTTTATTTCTATATTTTATTTTATTTGTTTTTTTATTGAGACACACTACAGATTGTAAGAATAATTTCAACCTAGTCTCTGAAATTTTTTTTTTTTTTATAATCATATCGCCCCAAGCAAGGCATTTTACTACTACTGTTTTGCAGGGTGTTACATAAGAGGAAAGTTACGAGAAAGAGTGACAGGTTATAGGGGTTATCAGGAAGTGGGTGAGAGAAGGATGACTCTAGCCATAAAGTGAGGGATCGGTTTATATACTGATCGTAATATAGAATTGATCCCCCACTTTATCTACACATTATAATAGTAAATAATTTTTTTTTATGATCATATCGCCCTAAGCAAGGCATTTTACTGCTACTGTTTTGCAGGGGGTTACATAGGAGGAAAGTTATGAGAAAGATATTTAAAATATATATATTCTTTTAAGTATTTTGAAGGTCTAGAAGAATTAAATACGAAGTTTACAGAACAGAACTTACTAATTTGTGATTGAAAACTAATGAAAATCAAAGAGGTTTTGTGCATACCTTCCATTATAAGAAAAAATGGGAGCAAAAGGAACACCATAATGCTAATCAAAAAAATTAACACAAAGAGACTTTTCATATTTCCTACAAGAATCTCAGAGCTTGAACAAAAAATATAAGTTGATTTCTCTAGACTGGAAGAGGGAGGATGGCAGGAGAAGACAAAACAAAAGATGTTACCATACAGAAATCAGTAATGCATAATGTTTTATAGACTATGCAAAGACATTCGACAAAGTACACCACAAAGAATTGATAGAAATGCTCAGCAACCTCGACATATTTGGGAAAGACATTAAAGTAATCAACAACCTCTACTGTCAGCAAACCACCTGCATACAGACAAGAAAAGAATTCAGCAGATATAAAAAGATAGAAAGGGGAGTAAGACAAGGGCATGTCTTTTCACCGAATCTATTCAACTTGTACAGTAAGACTATTATGAGGAGGACCCTAGAAGATATGCCAGGATCCATTATCAGCAGCCACAATCTGAACAACATAAGATGTCAATTACAGGTGGAGTATACTAAAATCAAGCAAGTACAAAAATTTAAATACCTGGGAAGTGTTATAACAGAAGATGGAAAGTACAACATTGAAATTGAAAGGTGAATTGACATGGCAAAGAATGCATTCCAGAAGCTGAGGAGAGTATTAAGAGACAGGAAAATTTTGCTGGAAACAAAGAAGAGAGTACTGGACTGCTATGTGATGTCAGTTTTTCAGTACAGCAGTGAATGCTGGACAATCTCAACAAAAATGGAGGAAAAACTTGAAATGTGGTTCTACAGAAGGATGCTGTGGATATCATGGATCAAGCATGTGAGCAATGATGGGGTTTTGGAAAGGATGGAAATGAAAAGGAAATTAATACTGAGCATCAGGAAGAGACAGCTAAAGTTCCTGGGACATGCAATGAGGAAGGAGGGCTTGGAGAATCTGATACTTACAGGTCAGATAGAGAGAAAGAGAAACAGAGAAAGCATTAGGTAACATACTTGATGGAGCTGAGCAAGTGTATGACATAGTGTGGTTTGGGTAGGGTAACAGGAGAAAGCCTGCTAAGAGCCTCCAGGGATAGAGAAATGTGGAAGGCCATGATCGCCCACGTCCTGAAAGGGCATGTTACATAAAAGAAGAAGTTAAGAGGTCATCTGCTAATAATATTTCTGCCTTGCTTAGGGCCAAGAAAAACATAGCAGATTGTCACTGACCTATTTCTAATATTACTACTACCTCTCACACAGTCTAACTTCAAAACTACACTACTGGACTTTCTCAAACCTACTTCCAATATTTGTCTTATAAACAAACATTTTGCTACACCAAATACCAAAGGAATTAATCATCACTCTAAAAAAAAAAATAAGTAAAAATATATTACTTATTTTATACCCTGGAGTCAGTTCCTTTTATTCCAAAGTTTCCAGTAAAGAAAATTTTATCACCTATCCACGAATATAAATGATGATTACTCAGAAAAATTACAGCTAAAACTCAATATAAAACTAGCTCAGGACATCATCATCATCATCATCA
>JBBBDQ010002512.1:0-77500 GCA_037127315.1 Ascarosepion bandense
AATTGTAACACATATATTTATCAAAATTACACAAAATAACTTTTAATACTAAAGAGTAAACGTATTCCATAAAAATTGTCGATTAAATTACATCAAAAATGGGATTGACAAATAATTGTAACACATATATTTGTCAAAATTACACAAAATAACTTTTAATACTAAACATTAAAAGTATTCCATAAAAATTGTCGTCAAAATTACGTCAAAAAATGGGATTGGCAAATAATTGTAACACATATGTTTATCAAAATTGCACAAAATGTATTTTAAATACTAAAGAGTAAAAGTATTCAATAAAAATTGACCTCAAAATTACGTCAAAAAATGTGATTGACAAATATTTGTAACACATATATTTATCAAAATTACACAAAATGTATTTTAATACTAAAGAGTAAATGTATTCAATAAAAATTGTCGATTAAATTACTTCAAAAATGGGATTGACAAATATTTGTAACACATATATTTATCAAAATTACACAAAATAACTATTAATACTAAATATTAAACGTATTCCATAAAAATTGTCGTCAAAATTAGTTCAAAAAATCTGAATGAGAAATCATTGTAACACATTTATTTATTTAAAAATTAAACAAAATAACTTTTAATACTAAAGAGTAAACGTATTCAGAAAACATTTTCGATAAATTAGGTAAAAAATGGGACTGAGAAATAATTGTAACACATATATTTATCAAAATTACACAAAATAACTTTTAATAATAAAGATTAAACGTATTCCATAAAAATTGTCGTCAAAATTACGTCAAAAATGGGATTGCCAAATAATTGTAACACATATATTTATCAAAATTACACAAAATATCTTTTAATACTGAAGAGCAAACGTATTCAATAAAAATTGTCCTCAAATTTACGTCAAAAATGGGATTGAGAAATAATTGTAATGTATTTATCAAAATTACACAAAATAACTTTTCATACTAAAGAGTAAATGAATTCAATTGTCCTCAAAATTACGTCAAAAGTAGGGATTAACAAATCATTGTAACACATATATTTGTCAAAATTAGACAAAATAAATTTTAATGCTAAACATTAAACCTTTTCCATAAAAATTGTCGTCAAAATTATCTTAAAAAATGGGATTGACGAATCATTGTAACACATATATTTATTTTTCAAAATTACAGAAAATAACTTTTAATACTAAAGAGTAAAAGTATTCAATAAAAATTGTTCCTCCAACTTCTGTCAAAAAATGGGATTGACAAATCATTGTAACATATATTTATCAAAATTACACAAAATATATTTTAATACTAAAGATTAAACGTATTCAATAAAAATTATCGATTAATTACGTCAAAAATGGGATTGACAAATATTTGTAACACATATATTTATCAAAATTACACGAAATAACTATCAATACTAAATATTAAACGTTATTCAATAAAAATTGTCGATTTAAATTACGTCAAAAATGGGATTGAGAAATAATTGTAACACATATATTTATCAAAATTACACAAAATAACTTTTAATACTATAGATTGAACGTATTCTATAAAATTTGTCGTCGAAATTGCGCCAAAAAATGGGATTGACAAATCATTGTAACACATACATTTATCAAAATTAGACAAAGCAACTTATAATACTAAAGAGTAAACGTATTCCATAAAAATTGTCTATTAAATTCCGTCAAAAATGTGATTGACAAATAATTGTAACACATATATTTATCAAAATTACACAAAATAACTTTAATACTAAAGATTAAACGTATTCAATAAAAATTGTCTTCAAAATTACGTCACAAAATGTGATTGGACAAATCATTGTAACACATATATTTATCAAAATTACACAAAATAACTTTTAATACTAAAGAGTAAACGTATTCCATAAAAAATGTTCATTAAATTACGTCAAAAATGGGATTGACAAATAATTGTGACACATATATTTATCAAAATTACACAAAATAACTTTTAATACTAAACATTAAATGTATTCCAAAAAAATTGTCGTCAAAATTACGTCAAAAAATGGGATTGACAAATAATTGTAACACATATATTTATCAAAATTACACAAAATAACTTTTAATACTAAAGAGTAAATGAATTCAATAAAAATAACTATTTTCCTCAAAATTACGTCAGAAAATGGGATTGACAAATCATTGTAACACATATATTAATCAAAATTAGACAAAAGGACTTATAATACTAAATAGTATACGTATTCCATAAAAATTGTCGATTAAATTACGTCAAAAATGGGATTGACAGTTAATTGTAACACATATATTTATCAAAATTACACAAAATAACTTTAAATATTAAAGATTGAACGTATTCCATAAAAATTGTCGTCAAAATTACGTCAGAAAATGGGATTGACACATCATTGTAACATACATTTATCAAAATTGCAAAAAATATCTTTTAATACTAAAGAGTAAACGTATTCAAAAAAATTGTCGATTAAATTACGTCAAAAATGGGATTGACAAATAATTGTAACACATTCATGAAAATTAAACAAATTACTTTTAATATTAATACTAAACGTATTCAATAAAAATTGTCGTCTAAACTTTTACAAACAATGGGATTGACAAATTATAACACATATATTTATCAAAATTATTAAACAAAATGTCTTTCAATACTAAAAGTAAACCTATTCAATAAAAATTGTCGACTAAATTACATCAAAAAATGGGAATGACAATCATTGCAACACATATATTTATCAAAATTACACTAAATAACTTTTAATACTACAAAGAGTAAATGAATTCAATAAAAATTGTCCTCAAAATTACGTCAAAAAATGAGATTGACAGATAATTGTAACACATATATTTATCAAAATTACACAAAATATCTTTTAATACTAAAGAGTAAACGTCTTCAATAAAAACTGTCGAATAGATTACGTCAAAAAATGGTATTGACAAATCATTGCAACACAAATTTTTATTAAACTTACACAAAATAATTTTTAATACTAAAGAGTGAACGTATGCGATATAAATTGTCGACTAAATTACGTCAAAAAATGGGATTGACAAGTCATTGGAACACATATTTTTATCAAAATTACAATAAATAAATTTTAATACTAAAGAGTAAACGTATTCAATAAAAATTGTCGCCTAAATTACGTCAGAAAATGGGATTGACAAATCATTGGAACACATAATTTTATCAAAATTACACAAAATAACTTTTCATATAAAAGAGTAAACGTATTCAATGAAAATTGTCGTCAAAATTACGTCAGAAAATGGGATTGAGAAATCATTGTAACACATATATTGATCAAAATTACACAAAATAACTTTTAATTCTAACGAGTAATCCTATTCAATAAAAATTTTCGACTAACTTACGTAAAAAAAAATAAGAATGACAAATCATTGTAACAGATATATTTAACAAAATTACACGAAACTAACTTGAAATACTAAAGAGTAAATATATTCAATAAAATCGCTATTGTCTTCAACCGCTCCCCCCCATGAAGACTTCGTTATCTCCTGGAAATCTTCTTAACGATCTACTTGTTTAAATTTGTGAATTCTGCCATGATCCTTGCCTTCAGTTCATCTTTGTTGTTACCAGGAGTTTTGTTGGTTTCTCAATCATCTGCGCTACACACTTCATAATCAAGAGATTTGCAGTTTGGGAAGTTAGGTTGCCCGATGTCCAGTATCTTCCAGCATTGACCCTCTTGACCTACGTTAACACTACCACCTCAAGGAACTTGATGTAGGCCCCAGTGTTGAGTCTGAAGCCCTGTGGAAAAATGAATGGAGGCATGACGTTATCATCACTAGTGATCATACTTTCGTAATCTCCATTGCACTCACCCAGCTTTTTCTTAATCCTCTGCACTGTACTCAGATAAACTCCCAAAAGCACTGAAATATTGGTATTTGAGCTTTCGGCGAGTATGCAAGCAATACACAATGGCGTTTTCAAATTTCTGGCGGATTTATCTCTTTTTCTTATAGGGGTTACCCATTAACGCACATAAGCGAAATTACCAAAAATTTAAACATCGAACATATATATATATATATATATATATATATATATATATATATATATATATATATATTCTTCATTTGTAAACGAACCTAATAGGTAGTTTTTGGTATGGTTACACTGTGTCATAATTTCTGTTCTTTCATTCAATAATTCACTGAATACTAAATACTTTCAGTGTGGAAACAGTTAATTTGAATGAAAGTAAGCAAATAACAAAATAATAATACTCAATTAGAGTAGATAGACTAAACTATCGCCCGGTTTACACTCCACCCACGTCTATTGAACGAGTGAAGAGGCTTATCCCTTGTTTCCTGATTAGGATGTGGTTTCCGGCTTTCTCTTTTCCAAACTTTTACTCTTATTTTTTTTCTTTTCTCTTTTTTTTTTTTCAATTGGTGTAGATAGTCTAAACTATCGCCCGGTAGGAGAATATGCTCCTAAATAAGGGGAAGGCGATCATTAGCATGTGTCGTCATAGAAATAAGTACAAATTACAGTAATTATCCTATTCTTCCAATTAGTTACAAGAAGGTAATTTTTTTAAAATTTGGCTAAGTAGTTAATTCCAATCACCTACCACAACTTACTCAAGGGTTAAGCTAAATACCTCCACCTATCAAAGAAAAAATTACCATTCAAAAATTCCACCAGCTTAACCCTATAAAAACCAATACCTCCCAACCCCTTTCATTACTGGTGCAAACCCTTGGGCTGAGAAGTTTTCCTCATTCTTTGTTTATATGGGGTTGAAAATGAATGTCTTAAAATGACATGTTGATTATGGGTATTTCTCCGCTAGTTTTTATCTGAATTTACAGATAAATATATATTTTACTGAATCTGCACACACACACACACACACACATATATATATATATATATATATATATATATATATATATATATATAAGTACGGTTTAGAACATGTGCAAGGTACAAACTACTAAAATAGTCAACATTTTGTACTAGTTTGTAGTTGGTAAATGTTCTATAATAATAATTTATAATAAATACTCATTGGTCAATTTTGATATTGAGCACTGTTTTAAATTAACGTTTTGAACGTTGCAATTATTTTTTCGTTCTTATTCACTTGTATATATATATATACACACACACACACACACACACACACACACACACACATATATATATATATATATATATATATATATAGCATAATGATAATCCACGTACACTGTCTTAATATGTATCGGAAAAACTACTAAAAAGTTGTAAGTTAAAAATATATTTTTTGACAGTATTTATTTATATATATATATATATATATATATATATATATATATATATATATATTTGATATTTCAAACCGGCCTCAGCCTTACATCAGAAACAAATGATTTAAAAATTTAAACTCGGAGCGTCCGTCGTGAGCAGCGCCCGTCGCGAGAAGCGTCCGTCGCGAGAAGCGTCCGTCGCGAGAAGCGTCCGTCGCGTGATGTGTACATCGCGTGATGTAGAAAGCAATAGGGTTTTGATATTTTTAAACGCAAACCTAACTGCAATAATACTTTTAAATGTTGTTTTAAAGAAAATATTTTTAAGTGTATCTATTGAAATATTTATAAACTTTCAAAATACCTAAGTCCCTATTTAACTCTAGCCTATATGTATTTAATTTTAGAATCCAGTATTTTTCTTTCTTTCTGCGTGAGTATGTGGAACTAAAATCGGAATCTATCAGTAAACATTTCCAGTTTTCTAATGTGTGTCCTGGCTCATAGAAGTATTCAGCTATGGGGGAATAAGGGTTGTTTTGGCGTATGCTTAGTATATGATTATTAAAACGGAATCTAAAACTGTTTCCAGATTCATCAATATATACCACTATTTGGACATATTGAGCAGAAGAGAAAATATATTTTGGCTGTCACAGGTGAGGCGTGGTGGGTGTAATTTGATGTTGGTGTTGGGTATAGAAAAAACTGTATCGTTTACTAGATGTTTGCAAACTAAACAACGGGATTTATTGCATTTGTAATTCCCAGATAGGTTTGTATTTTTTAGATATTTGGTAGAGATGAGGATAGCTGATAGGTTGGGTGTTTACTTCATTGCATTTATGGGTGGTTTATCAAAAATATAGTAGTATCATAGATGTAGGAAAAACTTGAAGCAACTGAGATGTGGTTCTACAGAAGGATGTTGCGAATATCATGGATAGAGCATGTGAGCAATGATGACGTCTTGGAAATGATGGAAACAAAAAGGAAATTAATACTGAGCATCAGGAAGAGACAGCTGAAATTCCTGGGACACGCAATGAGGAGGGAAGGCTTGGAGAATCTGATACTAACTGGCCAGATAAAGGGAGAGAGAGAGACAGGGGAAAGCAACGGATAATATATTTGAACGACCTGATCATGTGGATGACAGAACGAGGATTGTATGGTGTAACAGGAGAAGGCGTGCTCAGAGCCACCAGGGATAGGGAAACTTGGAAAACCATGATCGCCTACGTCCTGATGGGACGGGGCACATAGAAGAAGAATATATATACCAACTGTTTATAATAAATTATAATGTGTGTATAAAAGGGAGGGGATCAGTTCTGTATTATAATCAATATATAAACTGATCCCTCATTTTGTGGCCATGCTAGTTTCTATACATTTATATTCTAGATTTATGGGTTTGAGCTAGTGGATGACAGAACGGGGGTTGCATGGTGTAACAGGAGAAAGCGTGCTAAGAGCCACCAGGGATAGGGAAACTTGGAAAACCATGATCGCCTACGTTCCTGAAGGGACGGGGCACATAGAAGAAGATGAAGAAGAATCATTCGTGACGGTAAAGAGTAGCGATCTAATAGCGTGTAACATTCTAGGTAATACTCGCTTCTATTGAGATTCACTAAGATTCTTGGGTGCCATGTCAGTGTAATGTGTCTCGAGATAATCTAAACTTATTTATAAATGGAACTTATGTCTCTGTGTGTGTGAATGCGTCTGTGTGTGTGTATCAGTTACCTACAGACTCTGAAACGGCTGAACCGATTTGCTTGAACATTTACACAGTTGTACTATTAGCGTCTGCGTGTGTTCTTAGCTAGGTTTTGTGTCGAGGTACCCGCGATAAATATCGAAAATCGTTAATCGAAAAAATCGGGTTATAGAAGGAGTGGTCCGATTTTAATCAGATTTGATACGCTCATAGACAAAGACATAAGAAACGATATTCAGAAGTTTCAAGATTGCAGTTTTTAAAATAGTGCAGAAAATCGATAATATATATATATATATATATATATATATATAAGGCAAGATGTGTGTGTGTGCGTGTGTGTGTGTGTGTGTGTGTGTGTGTGTGTGTGTGTGTGTGTATTTATCTGCCTGTATATCTGTATTTTTTTCAGCCCTTTTATTTTAGGTTTTACTTCGGGTTTGGCTCTACGTAGGTATAATTGTAGTTCTTAGACTCAGCCATGATACAATTTACTTACATCCATTCATTTTTCTTTCAGTCTACGATTTTGATTTTACAGGAAACAGCTATTGCTTTTTAGTCTTTGTGTCAACGTCCAAAGAGTCTGAGCTCCAGAACCATGGATTAGTTTGAAGCTTTCATTACACCCGAGCAACGCCGGGTTATACTGCTAGTTATAATGCTCACATTCTCCATTCCTGTGATGATTATAAGGTGTTGTTCTGCTGGTTGTAATTTCTAATTTTGTCAGTTACTCTTGCAGGATGAGCATTAAAAGATAAATATTATCATATTTTCGAATATTATTTTATATTGTTTCTTTAAATTAATTATGTGCGTTGTGTTGCAGTGGATATCGGCTCGGAACGAGAAGCCGGGGACCCGAGATCGATTTCCAGTTGACTTGCTTGCATTCACTTACTCGCAAATACCCTTGGAAAAGGTATTAATCCACCTCTTACCTCCCCTAGTTATGGATTAAATAACAGAACAGACCGGGTTCTATGGCATCCAGTCTACCGCAGAAAGCAATGGCAACCTACTGCGAGATAATCTTCTGCTCAGTCTGTCATGTCTCTTTCGAGACATGATCGCCGAAAGTGTGTCTCACGTATGGCACTTAACTGACTGAATAGTTGGAAACATAGTTAAAGCTTCTACTGGTCATAAAGTAGGGAATCAGTTTTCTTTTGGCATGAAGTAGTAAACTGACCCCCCACTAATTAGTACTTAATAATATAATCCACCTCTTCTTCGTACAGCTATGGGCTGAATAGCAGGACAGATTGGGTTCTAAATCCTTGGCTGGCAACCAGTCTACCGCAGAAAGAAATGGCAACCTACTGCGGGATAATCTTCTGCCCAGTGAGTTATGTTTCTTTCGATACATGATCGCCCATGCGTGTTTCACGTATGGCAGTTAAATGACTGAATATTTGGAAGCATAATTAAAGTTTCTACTGGTCTTAAAGAGAGAGTTCGATATTTTTTTGCATGAAGTAGTAAACTGATTCCCGACTAATCAGTACTTAATAATATAATCCGCCTTTTCTTGGTACAGCTATGGGTTGAATAGCAGGACAGATTGGGTTCTACAACCTCGGCTGGTAACCAGTCTACCGTAGAAAGCAATAGCAACCTACTGCGGGATAATCTTTCGCCCAGTCAATCCGAGACATGAACGCCCAAAGGACTTAACTGACTGACATCTACTTGGAGGGCTCAGCTTCTTATAGTAACAAACAAACTCTCATCGAAAGAGACGCGTCGTTGACTATAGCCAGATTATCAACAAATTTAGCTACCTTGACGCTTATTTCTCCCCGGGATTGATGGCCTTCTTCCCGGGATAGATAGCCTTCTTCCCGGAATAGATGGCCTACTCCCCGGAATAGATGGCCTTGTCCCCAGGATAGATGGCCTTCTCCCCGGAATAGATGGCCATCTTCCCGGGATAGATGGCCTACTCCCAGGGATAGATATCCTTCTCCCCGGGATCGATGGCCTTCTTCCCGGCATAGATGGCCTTCTCCCCTGGATAGATTGTCTTCTCCCCGGGATAGATGGCCTTCTTCCTGGGATAGATGGCCTACTCCCCGGAATAGATGGCCTTGTCACCAGGATAGATGGCCTTCTCCCCGGAATAGATGGCTTTCTTCCCGGGATAGATGGCCTTCTCCCCGGAATAGATATCCTTCTCCTCGGGATCGATGGCCTTCTTCCCGGGATAGATGGTCTTCTTCCCGGCATAGATGGCCTTCTCCCCGGGATAGATGGCCTTCTTCCCGGGATAGATGACCTTCTCCCCGGGATAGATATCCTTCTCCCCGGGATCGATGGCCTTCTTCCCGGCATAGATGGCCTTCTCCTCGGTATAGATGGCCTTCTTCCCGAGATAGATGGCCTACTCCCCGGAATAGATGGCCTTGTCCCCATGATAGATGGCCTTCTCCCCGAAATAAATGGCCTTCTTCCCGGAATAGATGGCCTTCTCCCCGAAATAAATGGCCTTCTTCCCGGAATAGATGGCCTTCTCCCCGGGATAGATATCCTTCTCCCCGGGATAGATGGCCTTCTTTCCGGCATAGATAGCCTTCTTCCCGGGATAGATGGCCTTCTTCCCGGCATAGATGGCCTTCTCCCCGGGATAGATGTCCTTCTCCCCGGGATAGATGGCCTTATCAGATTTCTCGGTTTTAGTATTTTAGCTTGTTATACCTAAAAAGTGCTTACCACCAAATACTCATCAAAAGTGAGGATAAATCAAACATTGCATGTTCCAGGAACTTCAGCTGTCCCTTCCTGCTACTCAGTATTAATTTCCTTTTCGTTTCCATCCTTTCCCAAACCTCATCATTGGTCACATGCTCGATCCATGACATCCGCAGCATCCTTCTGTAGAACTAGATTTCAGCTGCTTCAAGTTTTTCCTTCATCTTCGATGATATTGTCCAACATTCACTGCCATATTGAAGAACAAACATCACATAGTAATTAGTACGCTCTTCTTTGTTTCTAGTGAATGTTTCCCCTGTCTTAATATTTAATCAACTTCTGGAATGCTTCCTTCACCATGCCAATTCACCTTTGGATCTCTGTGTCACATTTTCCGTCTTCTGTTAGACCACTTCCCAGGTATTTAAATTTTTGTACCTACTTGATTTTAGTATCCCCCACCTGTGTTTGGCATTTGGGCTGCACTTTTTACTGGTGACCATGCATTCGGTTTTCTTGCAGTTTATTTGTAGTCCTTTCCAGTCACTCTCTTCACCTACCTTATGCAGGAGGTCTTTTAGTTTCCCTCATTATTATACTACTGAATATGCTTAGTTCAATCCTAAGTTCTATTCTAATAGTATCTACCCCCTCTTCAGGCTTACCTGTCAACTAGGATATTCAAATATTTTAATGAAACGTCAATCGTCTTCTTCTCTCTTTAAAATTTTGTTCTTTTATTTTTTTTCTCTTCTGAGTAAAATATTGCTCATTCATTCTCGGTAAACCTTTCCATCTTAGTGGCTTTATCTTCTTGCTTTTTGTGAAATAATTTTTCAAAATAGGAAAAAGAAAATTTTTAGTTCCACATTTTGAATCATAGTTTGATTTATTTAAGTGTCAGTCGAGTAAATACTAACAGAAAGTGGAAAAAGGTTTTTACAAAGAAACTTTTGATTTCCGTATATAGCTTCGGCCTTCCGGATACGAAATGAGCGAATAAGACCAGTTTAAGACCAGCTTTGAACCTATCTACCGCGGTGGATAGATAATGTTTTGACCAGTACCTGGGCGTCATATCATTTTTTAGTAGGGGAGAAGAGTAAATATCCCCAGCCCGCAAGACTTCGCTTTTGGATGTGCGTTGTGGTGCAGTGGATATCGGCTCGGAACGAGAAATCAGGGAGCCGAGTTCGAATTCCAGTTGAATTCATAGAA
The DNA here is from genome assembly GCA_037127315.1 of Ascarosepion bandense. Lineage (NCBI taxonomy): Eukaryota > Metazoa > Mollusca > Cephalopoda > Sepiida > Sepiidae > Ascarosepion > Ascarosepion bandense. The sequence goes on from JBBBDQ010002512.1 coordinate 10,923, forward strand.
TTCACATACGCGCAAATACTCATCCTAAACAGGGAACAAGGGATGATCCTCTTCATCTGTTCAATAGACGTAGACATCGTCGTTTCTACTCTAAAACATTCAGCTTACAGTACCTATTAAACTTAAGTACTTACAGGAGGATGTGCGTTGGATATCAGCTCGGAACGAGAAATCGGGGAGACGAGTTCGAATTCCAGTTGAATTCATAGCATTCACTTACGCGCAAATACCCTTGGGAAAGGTATTAATCCGTCTCTTCCTTCCAGTTATGGGTTAAATAACAGGACAGATTCGGTTCTATAGCCTTGGTCGGCAACCAGTCTACCGCAGAAAGCAATGTCAACCTACTACGGGATAATCTTCTTCCCACTCAGTCATGTCTCTTTCGAGACATGATCGCCCAAGTGTGTTTCAGGTATGGCACTTAACTGACTGATATAGCAATTATCAAGATAAGAAAAAATATTCACTATTCTAAAACCATTTCTAACGTTGAGCCTGGTCAGTAACTAAGTTGCGTGACAGCTTGGATATCAAATGCTGTTATCTTGGATGTGTGGCTGGTATAGAAATATCTATACAAATTCTGAAGAAGGCTGAAGCATGCAACAACCGAAACGTCGTGAGTATGAAAATAAAGACGACATCAGAACGAACATTGTAAATGGTGTAAATAGTTACAATATCTCATCTCAGAAATAGACAGACCGAGAAGGAGGCCGTATCGAAACAATGGCCAAAATGTCGTGAACATTCCAACATAAATATTGACAACAGTCTGAACAATGTAAATAGTTGCAATATCTGATCGAAGAAAATAAAAACCGATTCAGCAGGATGCCGGAGAGTACAACGACCCAAACGTCGTGAATACGACAATAAATGTGAAAACAACATTTCGAACAATGTAAATAGTGTAATATTTACAATATCTCCTCTCAGAAATATGCACATATCCTGAAGTAGGCTGCAGCGTAAAACGGTTGAAACGTCGTGAAAACGTCAATAAATGTGAAAACAACATTTTGAACAATGTAAATAGTGTAATATTTACAATATCTCCTCTCAGAAATATGCACTCATCCTGAAGTAGGCCGCAGTGTAAAACAGTTGAAACGTCGTGAAAACGTCAATAAATGTGAAAACAACATTTCGAACAATGCAAATAGTGTAATATTTACAATATCTCCTCTCAGAAATATGCACTCATCCTGAAGTAGGCCGCAGCGTAAAACAGTTGAAACGTCGTGAATACGACAATAAATGTGAAAACAACATTTCGAACAATGCAAATAGTGTAATAGTTGCAATATCTCCTTTAGGAAATATGTACTCATCCTGAAGTAGGCCGCAGCGTAATACGGTTGAAACGTCGTGAATACGACAATAAATGTGAAAACAACATTTCGAACAATGCAAATAGTGTAATATTTACAATATCTCCTCTCATAAATATGCACTCATCCTGAAGTAGGCCGCAGCGTAAAACAGTTGAAACGTCGTGAATACGACAATAAATGTGAAAACAACATTTCGAACAATGCAAATAGTGTAATATTTACAATATCTCCTCTCATAAATATGCACTCATCCTGAAGTAGGCCGCAGCGTAAAACAGTTGAAACGTCGTGAATACGACAATAAATGTGAAAACAACATTTCGAACAATGCAAATAGTGTAATAGTTGCAATATCTCCTTTAGGAAATATGTACTCATCCTGAAGTAGGCCGCAGCGTAAAACGGTTGAAACGTCGTGAATACGACAATAAATGTGAAAACAACATTTCGAACAATGCAAATAGTGTAATATTTACAATATCTCCTCTCATAAATATGCACTCATCCTGAAGTAGGCCGCAGCGTAAAACGGTTGAAACGTCGTGAATACGACAATAAATGTGAAAGCAACATTCCGAACAATGTAAATAGTGTAATAGCTACAATATCTACTCTCAGAAATATGGACGCATCCTGAAGTAGGCCGCAGCGTAAACCTGCTGAAACGTCGTGAATACGACAATAAAGATGATGACAACTGCTCGAACAGATCCTCTTTTTGATAGCAGCAAGATATTATGCTACTGGGAGGTTCCTGAAAAGAGTGGGAACGGGAAGACATAATAAAGGAAACAACAGGATGATCAGAGTTGCCAAATAGGTAGATCTGCATGGCGTGACAAGAGTCATGGATAGCAGTTAGGAGATTTAGAAGGAAATACGCGGAGAAAATTTTCAACAATTGTGAGAGAGTGAGTGAGTGAGTGATAAATAGTTGGCTTCGCATACTCAATTCTTTTGATTATGCATTTAACCCTTTTCTTAAATAACTATCTACTTGTCCAATCAGCACCTCTTTCACAGTTATACATACATATATATATATATATATATATATATATATATATATATATATATATATTGTCAAATTTTGTGTGTCATTCGTTATGATTCGAACCTGTGACCCCTATTAACACAGGGAAAGCCCCAAATTGATCTGGTACGTCTTAGACCTCTCGACCACGAACGATACCATAATCTAAACGGGGTCAAATCAAGACTATATAACACAATTTTCGATTCTATGCAAATAACCATCTCTGCTCTGAAATGTATCGTAATGTCAACAAATGTAAATATACAGTGTTACAGAAAATCCAGAAGATTTACGAAATGGTTTTAACAACCGACATATTGAAATTATTCGTTTGAACATTATTTTAATCGATACTCGTATTTGAGTAGATATTCCGTTTTTAATCAAACAGTATATTTATTTCTACCGGCCTGATTATTTACGATAGATTTTGCACGAAAATGAGCGTCATTTGATGATTATTCGCAATGACTCTTCTCACCCGGTTAGCGATTTGCAAAAACCAACATAGTTTACAAATTCAAGTGCTTATTGGATGGTTGTATCTCAAACGGTTTAAATAGTATTTATGTTGGTCACACCACAAACACGCTTTCACGACGATTGACACTACACTTGAACTATAATTCTAATATTTTTAGGCATTTAAAACAACATGCCTGGAAACATGCACAATTCCGAAAATCCCTAGTTGAAAACACAGCTATATTTAAACATGAAAACAATAAACAAAAAATAAAAATTCTTGAAGCTAAAAACATAAAACAGTTGAAACCTAACCTGAACAAGATAAACTATAAAATCTCCACAAATATCCTTAAATACCTATAATTAAAAACAGAAGTCATTGGTTTATTCCAGTGGCATTCCATACTTAATATTTCTTGTTTTCACTCTCGCTTGGTCATGTTTGACGTCAGGAGCTGTTGAGCAATATTCGCTTCCAGCGTCTTAAATGCATGAGTTTTTTGTTGCTTGGAAATCTCCCATATAAACAAAAACAGTTTGGCATAATCGTTTGTCCGTGGTTATAATATATAATGTAATTTGACATCTTTGAAAATGGTTTATGTAAGCTGAAAGCTTAGATTGGATTATTAAAAAAATGTGTATCAATATTGTAATTTTTATTTATTAATTTAATGATGATGCTAGTAAGCTTATCAGAGTGTATGAAAAAAAAATTAACTAACATAAATAGACAAAACTCGTTTATATTATTTAATGAAGCATGCATTAATATATATATATGATTATATATATATATATATATATATATATATATATATATATATATTTATAGTCATCCGTAGACATATCTGTTTCGCTGTATCACACATCCTCCGTACGGTTAGACTCCGATTGCTTTTAAGCCATGATTGAAACCCAACCGAATTGGCGTCAGTCGGCGATTCTACCTCTGAGCTACGAGCGCTCGGAAGAAGGAGACAGACTTTTGAGCGTGTATATTATCATTATACACACCCAATAGCTGAGAGTATTCTAATTCATTGCTGAATGAACGATGCGTAGATGCTAGAGTAGCTACTGTTTTTCAAAATCTACCATTCTTCCAGAGTGCTCAATCAGAGTGTGAGAGCGTAGTCATCCGCAGACAGATCTGTTTCGCTGTATCACAGCTCATCAGTACGGTTAGACATCCGATTGCTTTTAACCCAGATGCTTGGTCAGCAACCTTTCTTTTAAGCATCTTTCAGTAACTACAGCCAACAAGGATGATTTAATCAATCTTTTATTGTGTTTTTCTAGCTTTTAACATTTTCAATTTAGCCATTCTTAAGGGCGTTGTATTCGGTATGGTTATTCTCCAGGTAGGAATGCCCGTATGTGTCGGTTGGCCTCGTGAAGTCGGTAAGTTGACGCGAAACGGTGGTACGCTTCATGCGGATATCTGGATATATATAGTGGATATCTGCTCGGAACGAGAAATCGGGGAGCAGAGTTCGAATTCCAGTTGAATTCGTTACATTCACTTACGCACAAATACGCATGAGGAAATATATTAATCCGTCTCTTCCGTTCAGTTATGGGGTAAATAACAGATCAGATTAGGTTCTATAGCGTTGGATAGCAACCAGTCTACCGCAAAAAAACAATGGCAACCTACTGCGGGATAATCTTCTCCCCAATCAGTCATGCCTGGAAAGAAACATGATCGCCCAAGCGTGTATCACGTACGTCTTTTAACTGACTGACTGAATATAATAGTTGAAAACCTGAGCACAGCTACTACTGAGCATAAAGTGGGGGATCAGTTTTATATTGCTATGAAGTATTAAATTGATCCCCCACTAATTACTACTTAATAATATAATACATCTCTTCCCTCTCTAGCTATGAGTCAAATAACAGGGCAGATTGGGTTCTATAGCTTTAGTTTAGTAACTGACTGAATAGTTGGAAACATAGTTAAACTTTCTACTGGTCAAAAAGTAGGGAATCAGTTTTCTTTTGGCATGAAGTAGTAAACTGACCCCCCACTAATTAGTACTTAATAATATAATCCACCTCTTCTTCGTACAGCTATGGGTTGAATAGCAGGACAGACTGGGTTCTAAAGCCTTTGCTGGCAACCAGTCTACCGCAGAAAGAAATGGCAACCTACTGCGGGATAATCTTCTGCCCAATCAGTCATGTCTCTTTCGAGACATGATCGCCCAAGCGTGTATCACGTATGGCACTTAACTGACTGATTTTCTATGTGTTGTACTACATAGTTGTTTTTACTGTGTGAAAATTCTTGTGGGAATCGTGGGATCGTTAGATGCAGTCACGTGCCATACGCGCCTAGTTTCACCTAAGGGCCACTTTATTCATAGAAAAGACATCTCCGCTGCTGGGCAGTGTCAGACTGATAACGCGTGTTCGGCGTTTAATCAGTAGTGCTTCTTTAATAATAAGATGTCGACGATTATGGGAATTAAAAAGGATATTTTTGATATCAACTAGAATTTATCTTAGGGCTTCTTGCAAATTATGAGTTAATAAATGCTTTTTGATAGTACTTTGATTCACGAGGTAACATGCAAGACTGCTTCGTAATGAGATGGTAGTTATATATATATATGTAAAGTTGAGATAAATCTATATAGCGCCAGTTTTTATATAGGCTGCTAGCCCCAATTTGTATGTTTGTTCTTTAACAATTTTTTCCCTGACTCTTTCCCCCACGATTTTTGTCATGCATGAAATAACCTGAGAGAATTGCTGCATAGATAAGCCTAGAATCGAGCTCCTAAATGTTTAATCTCTTAACCAAAGAGATTTCAAGATCTCAAACAGGGACGGCTGTCGCTCTTGTAAGATCGTTTTTTGGGTTAACTGCGAATGACAACTATCTGAAGACAAATTTACAGAAAAATGCGTTGTTTTGGAAGGGAAAGGAGAAAAAGGGGCAAAAAAAAAACTGATAATGACAGTGAGACTAAGAATGCCGAAAAAAAAAACAACACAAAATGTAAAGATATTTTCTAATTCAATTTCTCCTTTTTCTTTCTCAATAGGGTTATTTTATCACACACAGATAAACAGACACAGACAGACAGACAGACAGACACACACACACACACACACACACGTCTGCGATTGGTAAATTGTCGCTACTTTATATTTTGATTTCGCACACGCATGCTGTTTCTTTTTTTTTAAGGACTGCACAATATAGCTGGGTCAGTTGAGCACCGTCTGTGATAAAAGAAAAAAGAGCACCGTGAAAATTAATTAAACCAAAAATTTGAAAACGGCATGCTGTACTGCGTGTGCATTCGAGCCGGAAAACCCCAATATGAATATTCCAGAGTGTTTGGGTGTGACTCTGAGTAAGGTGTTGCAGATTCGGAAAGAGTTGCATGAGTGTAATGGTGATTACGAAAGTATGGCAGCTCGGAAAAGTCACTCTGATTGTTCTGAGAAGAAGTGAACTCCCGAGTTTTTGATGAGGGCAGGAAAAATTATTTATCAAATTCATTTTCATCTTGAGAAAGTAGATATGTCCTTGGTCAAGAGGGTGGCTGCTGAAAAAACCTTATGTCTGACAACAGGGCTATGAATCATACTACACAAGCAGGAGAACACTGTCATAGCTGTCAGTGAATCTACAGCCACATCGGCCCTTCTCTCTGACCACCTAACCCCCCAGATTGCAAATTTCTTGATTAGTGTGTGTGGGATGCATTTAAGCGAGAGGCTAACAAAACTCCTTGTGACACCAAAGATAGATTGGCGAATATTATGGCAGCCGCCACTAGTTTAAACAAGGAGACCATCCAGAAGAGTTGCATGATATTCCGAAGTTGTCTGGAGGCCGTGGTTGAAGCCAATGGCGATGTTATTGAATAAATTTACTCTTTATTATTTGATATTAATTTTCTGCACTTTTGAGCAATAATTCTGTTTAAATAAGACGTCAGTGTTATTTTCAGTTTTGCGTAATTTACATGACAGTTTATTCATCGCACTCTATATGTGTGTGTGTGTGTGTGTGTGTTTATGTGTGTCTGTGTAGATAGATAGATAGATAGATAGATAGATAGATAGATAGATAGATATTGAACAGACTGTGATAGATAGATAGATAGATAGATAGATAGATAGATAGATATAGAATAGATAGATGATTGAACAGAGATAGATAGATAGATAGATAGATAGATAGATAGATAGATAGATAGATAGATGAATTAGACTGTGATAGATAGATAGATAGATAGATAGATAGATAGATAGATAGATATGAATAGACTGTGATAGACAGATAGATAGATAGATAGATAGATAGATAGATAGATAGATAGAATAGATAGATAGATAGATAGATAGATAGATAGATAGATAGATATATAGATAGATAGATAGATAGATAGATATTGAACAGACTGTGATAGTGATAGATAGATAGATAGATAGATAGATAGATATTGAACAGACTGTGATAGATAGATAGATAGATAGATAGATAGATAGATAGATAGATAGATAGATAGATAGATATTGAACAGACTAGATAGATAGATAGATAGATAGATAGATAGATAGATAGATAGATATTGAACAGACTGTGATAGTGATAGATAGATAGATAGATAGATAGATAGATAGATAGATAGATAGATAGATAGATATTGAACAGACTGATAGATAGATAGATAGATAGATAGATAGATAGATAGATAGATAGATAGATAGATAGATAGACGAAAGGAAAGAAAATGTCATGAAGTGTGTGTCGATGCGTGTATTGGAGTGTTTTTTTTTATTTCAGGAGGGTAATCATCAATGACTTATATGTAAAATCCTTCAATTAATGATGTATTTTTATCACTCAATAAGTAATACCAGATTTTGTTATTTTTTTAGAAATATAGAACTACTTTTTTTATTCTAATTTTTATAATTAATTCCGTATTTTACGAAGGGCATTAATAGGTTAATGTTCACTGATTCTGGATTAATGAAAGCAAAATCGCCAATGATCCCAACTCTGAAACACAAGTCTATGTTACGCCTGAAAGTCATAGTTTTAACGCAGTGAGCATGTCACTTTCAACTCGTTAAAATGAATTATATCCTTCGAGAAGTCATTCAAACGAAAACAGAATTCTTAGTTAACACAATTCCCAGCTGTTTGTCTTCGTACTGTTTTGAGTAAAGCATTTTTATCTTGAGACTATGATCCAAAGATAACCTGTTTTATGCGCAAATGGACAAAATATTTGCCCAGAATTTTGGTATCTGTCCACGAAGATGACTAGATAAGTAGTTTACTAAGTGCTGTTACTAAGATGGTTTGGTAGATAATTCAGAAATACAGTGACACGCATAAGTATTGGATACATGTTATTTTCTGTTATAACTCTAGTTTGTGTTCACCATTTTGCCTGATATTTGGTAAGTAATATCTCGTTAAGTTTATTTAGTTGTATGTCGAAGGAAAATAAAAAACTCAGGGTTGAATCCCTTTTTTTTTATCAAAGTTCAAATTTACCCTATGCAAAAGTATCGGATACATGACACTTTTTTCAAATTTCCAATCGGAACTTTGTATTTTAAAAAATTTAAATATTCAAATTTTCAATAGTATTCGAATGTTATCTCTGACCAATCAGAGAAGCACACAATTGCTTACAAAATAGTGCTACTAATCATCTGACTCTTTGATGTGCATTCTGCAATTCAAAGATTAAAAATGGCAAAAACTAAAGAATTAAACTAATTATTAAATTCTGCAAAGATTTCAAGGCGTTATAACAAAGCTAGCCACACAGATGACACATACTGAAAAATTAATTTGCATTTACACAGGAGAGGACGTTTCAACCCCGCTGACTCAACACCGGTTAACTTATCTGCGCGACAACTTGCCCAAGTATGATCGGATGAATAACTATGGTGATTAAGCAAATAGAAAACTGCATCAGGGATGACAAACTCAACAATATGTGAATTCCTCACGGGACTGAAAAAGGTGAAAAGATATCGAAATGCATTTTGAAAGCAGATGAAAGAATTGTTCGAGATTGTTCAGTTCTTTTTTATGACGATCATCAAATAAATAATTGAGCGGAATTGAAAAGTATTTTTGAAGTCATTTTTAAATTAAAAATACTGATCTGGCGACTCGTCTGCAGCCACTTTCCCATCGTCGAAATGTGGCCTCCCTCTGTCTCTTCTATAAATACTTTCATGGCTTATGCTCGGATGAGCTTAAGTCACTGATGCCTCGTCTACAGGTGTTTACCCGTGCAACCAGACTGGCAACTGGGTCCCACCCATTCACAGTCAGGTTAGCCAAACGCAGACGACAATTCTACTCCTGCAGCTTCCTCTCTCGCACTTCCCGCCTGTGGAACTCACTCCCGTATTCTTGCTTTCCTGACGGCTACGACCTCCAGAAATTTAAAAGCAAAGTTAATACTCACCTACTAACCACTGGACTCTAGCTCTCTCCCCTCCCCTGTATAATCTTCACGTTCTCTCCGCCCATGTATCTGTCATTGCACCTGCTTTCTCAGCTTTCTATTGTTCCTTTCTAACTACCTTGTACTCCTCACTCTTTTCTAATTAATCTTTCTACATTTATGTAACCCCCTGCACATCAGTGGCGTTTCTGCCTTGCTCGGGGTGAAATGATTAAAAAATAAAAAATAAAAAATAAAATAAAATCATGTATTAAGAAATATATCTTAATGGATTGCTTTTATTTGGATCCTACCACATTTTCGCTCGGTTTACGGCCATATCAAGTTGAATACACCGGTTCTCGCTCGATCGCCGAAGTTAAGCAACGTTGAGCCTGTTTCAGTACTTAGATTGGTGACCGCTTGGGAATACCAGGTGCTGTAAGCGTTTATTGGATTACGGCCTATCACGTTGAATACACCGGTTCTCGCTCGATCGCCGAAGTTAAGCAACGTTGAGCCTGGTCAGTACTTAGATTGGTGACCGCTTGGGAATACCAGGTGCTGTAAGCGTTTATTGGATTACGGCCTATCACGTTGAATACACCGGTTCTCGCTCGATCGCTGAAGTTAAGCAACGTTGAGCCTGGTCAGTACTTAGATTGGTGACCGCTTGGGAATACCAGGTGCTGTAAGCGTTTATTGGATTACGGCCTATCACGTTGAATACACCGGTTCTCGCTCGATCGCCGAAGTTAAGCAACGTTGAGCCTGGTCAGTACTTAGATTGGTGACCGCTTGGGAATACCAGGTGCTGTAAGCGTTTATTGGATTACGGCCATATCACGTTGAATACAACGGTTCTCGCTCGATCGCCGAAGTTAAGCAACGTTGAGCCTGGTCAGTACTTAGATTGGTGACCGCTTGGGAATACCAGGTGCTGTAAGCGTTTATTGGATTACGGCCATATCACGCTGAATACACCGGTTCTCGCTCGATCGCTGAAGTTAAGCAACGTTGAGCCTGGTCAGTACTTAGATTGGTGACCGCTTGGGAATACCAGGTGCTGTAAGCGTTTATTGGATTACGGCCTATCACGTTGAATACACCGGTTCTCGCTCGATCGCCGAAGTTAAGCAACGTTGAGCCTGGTCAGTACTTAGATTGGTGACCGCTTGGGAATACCAGGTGCTGTAAGCGTTTATTGGATTACGGCCTATCACGTTGAATACACCGGTTCTCGCTCGATCGCCGAAGTTAAGCAACGTTGAGCCTGGTCAGTACTTAGATTGGTGACCGCTTGGGAATACCAGGTGCTGTAAGCGTTTATTGGATTACGGCCTATCACGTTGAATACACCGGTTCTCGCTCGATCGCCGAAAGTTAAGCAACGTTGAGCCTGGTCAGTACTTAGATTGGTGACCGCTTGGGAATACCAGGTGCTGTATGCGTTTATTGGATTACGGCCATATCACGTTGAATACACCGGTTCTCGCTCGATCGCCGAAGTTAAGCAACGTTGAGCCTGGTCAGTACTTAGATTGGTGACCGCTTGGGAATACCAGGTGCTGTAAGCGTTTATTGGATTAAGGCCTATCAGGTTGAATACACCGGTTCTCGCTCGATCGCCGAAGTTAAGCAACGTTGAGCCTGGTCAGTACTTAGATTGGTGACCGCTTGGGAATACCAGGTGCTGTAAGCGTTTATTGGATTACAGCCTATCACGTTGAATACACCGGTTCTCGCTCGATCGCCGAAGTTAAGCAACGTTGAGCCTGGTCAGTACTTAGATTGGTGACCGCTTTGGAATACCAGGTGCTGTAAGCGTTTATTGGATTACGGCCTATCACGTTGAATACACCGGTTCTCGCTCGATCGCCGAAGTTAAGCAACGTTGAGCCTGGTCAGTACTTAGATTGGTGACCGCTTGGGAATACCAGGTGCTGTAAGCGTTTATTGGATTACGGCCTATCACGTTGAATACACCGGTTCTCGCTCGATCGCCGAAGTTAAGCAACGTTGAGCCTGGTCAGTACTTAGATTGGTGACCGCTTGGAAATACCAGGTGCTGTAAGCGTTTATTGGATTACGGCCTATCACGTTGAATACACCGGTTCTCGCTCGATCGCCGAAGTTAAGCAACGTTGAACCTGGTCAGTACTTAGATTGGTGACCGCATGGGAATACCAGGTGCTGTAAGCGTTTATTGGATTGCGGCCTATCACGTTGAATACACCGGTTCTCGCTCGATCGCCGAAGTTAAGCAACGTTGAGCCTGGTCAGTACTTAGATTGGTGACCGCTTGGGAATACCAGGTGCTGTAAGCGTTTATTGGATTACGGCCATATCACGTTGAATACAACGGTTCTCGCTCGATCGCCGAAGTTAAGCAACGTTGAGCCTGGTCAGTACTTAGATTGGTGACCGCTTGGGAATACCAGGTGCCTTTAGTGCGTTTAGTGACGGATGTGCGTTGTGGTGCAGTGGATATCGGCTCGGAAAGAGAAATCGGTGAACCGAGTTCGAATTCCAGTTGAATACCCTGCATTCACTTAAGCACTGGCATCCTTGAGAAAAGGTATTAATCCGTCCTTTCCCTCCAGTTATGGGTTAAATAACAAGGGTATGACTTGGGGACCCTGCCCTTAAAAACAAATCCCAATAAATCTTGGTACTCGAAAAGAAAAAAAGTATTACTAGACACAAACTTATATAAAAACAACAATAAATTGTTGAAAGAAAAAGGTATTACCAGCAATAAATAAATAAAATTTAGTTGGCAATAAATGACCCGCCGAGGTTGATATGCTATAAAAAACAAAACAAAAGAAACTTTTTCGCTCAAAAATGCATACCATGATGAAAAAAGGATCCAAACTCGAGAAAAACAAAGTTTAACCGTCAAAATGCTGGTTATTATTAAAAGGAGAGACGAAAGTATTTTTTTTTATTTTAAAATTATTAATTATTAATATTATAAAATTATTATTTTATTTCTTTAATCTTTCATAGCATGTTCAAAACTTTGGTAAAAAATTGCTATTTTCTTGTGTCAGCGAAGGCAGACATGATTAGTACGTATTAGGAAATTTAGGGCCTTTTTCCGGTAAAAACACATTTATTTTGAAATTCTTGCAAAAGTCCAATAATTGTTAGATTTTAATGAAATTTTTGCAATTTATTCACAAAAAAATGAAATTATTTTAGAATACATTTTTAAAAAAGTGGTAGAAATATGTCGGGAATCACCCCTTTTTACAAAATCAATGGACTCGTCCAAGGTATACTTATAATCCTGCCTACAGAGAACGAATGTGTCTGTAGTGTATTAGAGGGTTTGTGTTGCTAAAGTTGTAGTGCTAGCCAGGGCAGTGAAACCGCCGCTCGTTGGTCAGCAATAATATAGACTTATTATCCAGACTTACTTCTTTGTATATATTTGACTCCTACTAACAAGTATTCCTGAATCTACTAACCCTGTAAAAGTTGTAAAAACGGTGACTCATTTACCGAAAATCTGCTACGAATCGGAAAATAGAAAATGCAATCCGACAATGATTAGCCTATATTGACATTTTTGGAACATGCCCCTAAGTATTCGATAATGTACGGACAACCCCTAAATTCCGTCAATCAGAATGAACGGATTCTCTCTCAAGTTACCCTCTTTCTTTGAACGCGTATTGATACTTCAGGTTGCCCCAGACGTCAAGTATATAAAATCGTATATGCATCCTTGTGCAAAAGAATTAAACAACTGCTTTAGTTTTCTTTCTTTCACCGCACGGTCAATTTTAGAGCCACTGGAATGACAGGGTGTAATCGAGTGCTATTTCTCTCTCAGATTAGGTCATTTGTAGTGGTGTGCAGTAATTTGAATTTATTTGTCAGGATTAATGATGAAATTTGTTTGGGATTGAAAAATATTTCGTCATCCGTCATTGCATCAGATTTTTATCCCATCTCAGACACAATTGTCTCGACTGTAGATTAGTTGCCCTATTGCCATTGTCTGCGATGAACGTTGCTGCAACGATGCGTAAGAAAATTGCAAACACGCTGGAAATTCTTAGAGAATGATCGCGAATAATGTGGTAGATAGATAGATAGATAGATAGATAGATAGATAGATAGATAGATAGATAGATAGATAGATAGAATAGGCTGGTGGTAGATAGATAGATAGATAGATAGATAGATAGATAGATAGATAGATAGATAGATAGATATGAATAGGCTGATAGATAGATAGATAGATAGATAGATAGATAGATAGATAGATAGATAGATAGGAACAGAATGAGATCGGCAGATACATCTTTGTGCAAATTTAGGCAACTGCTTTAGTTTCCGTTCTTTCAATATACGGTCAGTTTTATACCGACTGGAGTGACAGGGTGTAATCGATTTCTATTATTTTCTTAGATTAGGTCATTTGCTGTTGTGTATTAATATGAATCTTCTTTCAGAGAGTATGATGAAAATTGTTTGATCTTGAAAAATATTGCGCCATCCGTGATTGCATCTGATTTTTATCACGACCAGACACTGTTGTCTCGACTGCCGATTAGCTATCCGACGGCCATTGTCTTCAGTGAACGTTAATTCAAAGTTAGCGTACAAAAATTGTAACACTGCATAAACATATTGGCAAACATTATAAAGAGATCACGGATATTTAGGTGTCAGCCTTTCAACCGTCAGTCGTGTCATCAGAGCGAAGAAAGAAACTGGATCCATCAGTCCAAGATGTAAAGGAACATTCGATCCGAAGAGAAAAATTTACGCCAAGAGACGACGTATATATGATCAAAGAAAGTGGGAAAGATCCTAGGAAGACATTATTTCGTTTGTTTCAATTAACTTGGACAAAGGTGTACGATCCATCACTAAAACTGCTAGAAAGATGCTCAGTTCCCTTTATCGTATCAACGATGAGTACCTAACACCTCCTGGTGGGTTCTATCATTTCAAGAGTCAGGTCAAGCAGAAAATTGAGTATTACCGCCAATTTCACTCACCAGACTTGATAGATCTCAGAAATGTTCAACGCGAACTCAACCTTGTTAGACTCTCTGTCTTCGGGCAGAGAGGAACCAATACGAAGCCCTACCGAAAGGCAGAGTCTCGTGTAGGAAGACAAGACGCAATCCCGATTTTGCAGGGTTTGCCGGGAATTTTTTCCCGAATGTACGCGCTCATAATGCCCCACATTACAAACCGAACTTCCCAATTTTTGTAGGGTGGGCTCAGGGTAAATACCTCGAGCTCCGAAGTGTTTAAATGGATTTGGGTGTTGATGAACTTCAATATTACAACCCCTTTCCCAGAGACGAAACTTTGTGTGCTTCTCGCTATTTTTTTAACTATTTCCAAACATTCTACTCTTTATTTTCCCCTGCCTCCTAGCTAAAGCTCCTTAGGCTTGTTGTAGAGAACCGCCCAAACCACTTGAATTTTCTTCACATTTCTTTAGTAAGGAGTAAGTTTCCCTCGGATAGTTGTTTTGTAGAACGGAATCCTTGTGGTATACCTTCCCAAACATTACAATATTAACCTCTACAATTTCATGGTTAACGGTTTCTTTCACTTAATATTGCGCTATTTACTCTTAACAAAAATATCAGTTACGTGCCATACGTGATACACACATGGGCGATCAGGTCTCGAAAGAGACATAACTGAGTGAACAAAAGATTTGCCCACAGTAAATTGCGATTGGCAACTAATTTACCCTGTCATTTAATCCATAACTGGAGTGAAGAAAAGGATTAATGCCTTTCCCAAGCCTCTTTGCGCTCAATTGAATGCAAATATTTCACCTAGAATTCGAAATCGGCGCTCCGATTTCTTGTTCCCAGCCGATATTCACTGCACTACACCGCATATATAACTGTCTTTATTAATCTTTATCTTGAGTGGCTAATGAGAACTTTACTTCTTGGTAAACTTTATTTATTCAGGACAGACAAGAAAATACTTAAGAAAGGCGATCATCTTGATTTGATTATAAACAGTACGAGCAGGTCAAGAAAAAAATGTATGTATGCTAATGTTTCATTTGTTAATGTACGACACAAAGACCTGTGCTGAGCAGGAAGTTATCTCTTCAACGAATTAAAATTAAATGCCATATTTGAGTTTCTGCGCATGTGGATCGACGGATATCTTCCGATTGAAAACAATTAAAAAGAAATACGTATATATTAACCAATCAGAGAACCGAAAAGTACATTTAAAGTGATCCTCTTTTGACTTCCGAAAATGTATAAATATGCATGATTTTGCTTATTTTAGAGAGATTGGGGGAGGGGGAGGACCTATCTAGTGCTTCCCTCGACCACGTCAAGCAAACTTTCTCAATACTTCAATCTCTCTTCTTCTTCTTCTTCTTCTTCTCAAAGACATCAACTACACTCCGATTCTACGTACGTTTTTTTTAATCGTATCACCCCGAGCAAGGCGGTAACGCCACTGATGTGCAGGGTGCTACGTAAGAGTGAAAAGATTGGAAAAGAGAAAGCCGGAAACCACATCCTAAACAGGGAACAAGGGATGATCCTCTTCAGCCAGTTAAAGTGCCATACGTGATACACGCTTGGGCGATCATGTCTCTAAAGAGACACGACTGACTGGGCAGAAGATTATCCCGCAGTAGGTTGCCATTGCTTTCTGCGGTAGACTGGTTGCCGACCAAGGCTAAAGAACCCAATCTCTCCTGCTATTTAACCCATAACTGGAAGGAAGAGACGGATTAATACCTTTCCTAGGGGTATTTGCGCGTAAGTGAATACAATGGATTCAACTGGAATTCGAACTCGGCTCCCCGATTTCTCGTTCCGAGCCGATATCCACTGTACTACAACGCACATATCTGTTCAATAGACGTAGACATCGTCGTTTCTACTCTAAAACATTCAGCTTACAGTACCTATTAAACTTAAGTACTTACAAGAGGATGTGCGTTGGATATCAGCTCGGAACGAGAAATCGGGGGGACGAGTTCGAATTCCAGCTGAATTCATTGGCATTCACTTACGCGCAAATACTCTTGGGAAAGGTATTAATCCGCTTATTCCTTCCAGTTATGGGTTAAATAACAGGACAGATTCGGTTCTATAGCCTTGGTCGGCAACCAGTCTACCGCAGAAAGCAATGGCAACCTACTGCAGGATAATCTTCTGCCCAGTCAGTCATGTCTCTTTCGAGACATGATCGCCCAATCGTGTATCACGTATGGCACTTAACTGACTGACTGAATATAATAACTGAAAACATGATTAAGGCATTTTCTGGTCATAAAGTGGGTGATCAGTTTTCTATTGTTACGAAGTAATAAACTGATCCCCCACTATTTACTACTTAATAATATAATCCATATCTTCCGCATCTAGCTATGAGTCAAATAATAGAACAGATTGGGTTCTATATCCTTGGTCGGCAACCAGTCTACCGCAGAAAGCAATGGCAACATACTGCGGGATAATCTTCTGCCCAGTCAGTCATGTCTCTGTCGAGATATGATCGCCCCAAGCGTGTATCACGTATGGCACTTAACTGACTGACTTACACGAACTCTTCTTATCAACCTTGTACCAGAAAAGTAATAATATTGAACTCTTCTTAACAACCTCGTTTCAGTCATTATGAACATTACTATCATTGTGTGTAACACAGAATTATTATTTATATTAATTATTTTTCTCTAGACGCCATCTTCATTGTTTTTATTGACGTACATTTCTCATGGTGGACTAACTAAACTAAACAAGGCCAAAGTATATCATACACTCAACCTTTAACTGGTGACGAACCACAAATAAATGTATAAGATCTACTATACCGCCAAGCCTACCGCCACTCCGAGATTTCGCTATATTTTTTCCATATAGAAATGTATTGCTGGTAATATATCTTTTTAAAAAAATATGTTGTTAGTAATATATTTTTTCATAAAAACATCTGTAGCTGGTAATATTTGTTTTGAGAAAAATGCATTTCTTTAAATATTCTTTTTCAAAAAAAGTAGTACTGGTAATATTTTTTCCATAGAAATCTCTGTTGCTAGTAATTGTTTTTTTTTTCTTTTTTGAAAGTGTATTTCTGGTAATGTTTACTTTTTCAAAAATGTATTGCTGTAATATATTCTTTCATACAAAAATGTGTAGTTTATATTGTTTTTCTTAGAAAAATGTATTTCTGGTAATATTTACTGTTTCAAAAATGTATTGCTGTAATATATTCTTTCATACAAAAATGTGTAGCTTCTAATGTTTTTCTTAGAAAAATGTATTTTTGGTAATATTTACTGTTTCAAAAATGTATTGCTGTAATATATTCTTTCATACAAAAATGTGTAGTTTTTATTGTTTTTCTTAGAAAAATGTATTTCTGGTCATATTTTTTAAACATATATCTCTGGTAATTTTTTTTCCATACAAAAAATCTGTAGCTAGAATTTTTTTGCGAAAAATGTATTTCTGGAAATATATTCTTTTTCAAAAAAGTATTGCTGATAATATATTTTTCCAACCAGAGATTTTTTTTTAATCATATCACCCTGAGCAAGGCGGCAACGCCACTGATGTGCAGGGGGCTACATAAGAGTGAAGAGATGTTTACTTTGTAATATTTCTTTTTTTAGAAAATTTTTTTCTGGCAATATTTTTATCCATACAAAAATAGATAATATTTTGTTTTTACAAAAATGTATTTCTGGTAATATTTTTCCATACAAAAATATATTACAGGCATTTTTTTTAATCTATTAATGGTATTATTTATTTTTTATTAGAAAAAAGTTTAACTCTTAATATTTTTTATTTCAAAAATGCATTGTTGGTAATATTTTTTCTTCAAAAATGTAATGCTAGTAACAATTTTCTCATATAAATGTATGAATATATTGTTTGTAACATATTTTCTATACAAACATGTACTGCTGGCTATATTGTTTTTAAAAAAACTATTAGTGGTAATATTTCTTTTAAAAAAATATCTCGCTAGTAATACATTTTTCCATATAAAAATTGTAATACTTTTTATTTCCATAAAAAATGTATTGATTGTAATATTTTTATTTTGTTACAAAAATGTATTCTTGTTAATACTTTTCTGCTTACCAAAATGAATTTCTTATAATCATTTAATTTCTTTATAAAAAAAGTCATGCTAGTAATATTTTTAATTTCTCACAAAAAATATATTGATGGTAATAATTTTTATTTACTGAAAAACTGTATTCTTGTTAGTATTTTTTATTATTATGTATTGGTGGTAATTTCTTATAAATTTTTACATATTAATTGTGCTTTGACTCCAGTTTGGGGTTTTTCAGTTTTCTCATGGCTAGTACGCTAACAGGTGTTACCACACTTGGTTTGGGTAGACTTGGAAACAACAGCAATTAAGAGGTGATTTTACGGTCCTGAAAGCCTTTTGATTCGAGGTCTTGCTGCCGGATTTTGTTTATCATCATACGCGGGATGGTTTTCAAACTGTACTTCGAAAGAGATTTGGCGCTAATTTTTATTTTTCTTAATTTTTAATTCATTTTAACTTCCTTTTTCATTGTCGATTATTTTCAATGCGTCTTTGCTAATTTGATTTATTTCCTCTTTCAACAAAGAATTTTAATCTTTGTCGATTCAACAGATTTTCTTCATTTTTTATCTTTATTCTTTCACATGGTGCCTCTGCAACAGGTGTTTACTCGTGCAACCAGATTGGCAACTGGGTCCCACCCATTCACAGTTAGATCAACCAAATGCAGACGACAATTCTACTCCTGCAGCTTCTTCTCTCGCACTTCCCGCCTGTGGAACTCGCTTCCATATTCTTGCTTTCCTGACGGCTACAACTTCTAGGAATTTAAATGCAATGTCAATACTCATCTCTTAACCACTTGACTCTAGTTCTTTCACCACTCCATATATCCTTTCCTTTCTCTCCACCTTTGCAACTGTCATCACACCTGTATTCCCATCCATCTCTTGCTCCTTTCTAACTGGTTTGTCTTCCTCTTCACTCTCTTCTACTTTATCTTTTTACTCTTATGTAGCCCCTTGCATATCAGTGGCATTACCGCCTTGCTTGGGGTGATACGATTAAAAAAAAAAAATCTGCGAATCTTTCTTCTTAGCGGCAATTATTTTCTCAATACCCGGGTTAATTACCCTTTATTTTTTATTTCTTTCTGAATTATTGGGGTAGATAGACTAAACTATCGCCCGGTTCACACTCCACCCACATCTCTTGAACAGGTGAAGAAGCTCATCCCTTGTTCCCTGTTTAGGATGCGGTTTCCGGTTTTCTCTTACCCACATCTAGTGAACAGGTGAAGAGGCTCATCCCTCATCATCAAAGTTTCATGAAAAGTAATGTTTAATGTACAAAGATTAGTAAGAAACATGTCACTGAAAGTAAGTGGATGCGTCTAGCGGCATTGATGAGCTGTGATACAGCGAAACAGGCTTGTATGTAGATGACTAATATATTATGCCCTCATTACGATTGAGCTCTCTAGAGAAGAGAATTTTTAAAAAACAGTTTCCACTTCGGCGATATGTGCACTACTCTGCAGGAATGAATAGAGTTCTTTTGGTGACTGGCTTTTTCGATCCCGGGTAGAAGCAAGTGGAGGTGTCTACCACACTGATACAGCGAAACAGGCTTGTATGTGGATGACTAATATATTATGCTCTCATTACGATTGAGCTCTCTAGAGAAGAGAATTTTAGAAATTTCTATCTATCTATCTATCTATCTATGTCAGTCTGGTTATATCTATCTATCTATCTATCTATCTATCTATCTATCTATCTATCTATCTATCTGTCTGTCTGTCTGTCTGTCTATCTGTCTTTCTATCTGTCTGTCTGTCTATCTATCTATCTATCTATCTATCTGTCTATCTATGTTCATTATTATCTATTACTGTCTATCTGTCTATCTATGTTCATTACTGTCTATCTGTCTATGTTCATTATTATCTATTACTGTCTATCTGTGTTCATTATTATCTATTACTGTCTATTCATATCTGTCTATCTATTTATTTATCTATTTGTTAATACGTTGTATAAGTTCTCGCTGATTTTTCATGATAAGTAATGTTTTATTTACAAAAATTATTAAGAATCATGTCACTGAAAGTATTGTTCATCGCTAGCCGATACTTCTCCCCCCAACTTCCTTTCACAAAATCTCACGTACTTTGAATCTAACCTTGTGTCAATCCATTCTTTGGATTCTTCATAAGAGTGAAAGTGCTGCTCTGCAAGGCCATGTGTCACCCACTGAAACAAGGGATAATCGAACAGAGCAAAGTCTGTTGAATACGGTGACTGGGTTAAAACTTCCGATTTAAACGTTTCCACGTAGGTTTTTTACCCGTTTTGCAACATATGATCCAGCGTTGTTATGTTGAAAAAATACCTTGATATGTCTCTGCTCGCATAATGGTCGTTTTGTTTTTGGTTTTTTTAATTCTGGGCCCAAATGTAACAATTGTAGTGGATAGCCATCTCCCTTGATGGTTTTGGTTGGTTTAAGCAGCTCTTAATAAATGATCCCACCGACTACAGAGAGGAATTTTCGAACCATAGATATTCAACTTTATCGCTGATGTTGATGCATGGCCGGGATTACTCCAAAATTATCTATGCTTATGGATATTGTAATTTATCCACTTTTCATCGCCGGTTACTCTAAGATGCAAAATAACTTTCATTTTCTGCTGTTGCAGTAGTTGCAACACGTGACCAGATGCTCGGCTTCAACTCGTACAGCATCCAATGTCTTTGCTTTTGAACCACTCCTAATGTTTTAAAATATTTGAAAACTGTCGTGTGATCAACGCCTAATGATTCTATAAGTTCAGCTTACGCCTGACGTTAAATGTCATGAAGTAATGTTCCTAATTTTTAGTCTTCGATTTTTTTTTTTTTTTTTTTTTTTTTTTTTTTTGGCTTACAGCCTATAACGTTGAATACACCGGTTCTCGCTCGATCACGGACGTTAAGCAACGTTGAGCCTGGGCAGTACATAGATGGGTGACCGCTTGGGAATATCAGGTACTGTAAGCGTATAGTGACGGATATGCGTCTGAAATGTCGCTCTACAGAAGCATACTGGATATAAAATGGGGATCAATTCCATATTACAATCAATATATAAACTGACCCCTCACTTTGTGGTCACAACAATTTCTGTACATTTATATTCCTGAGATCCGAAAGCACGAGGATGCATTCCAGAAGTTAAATAAACTATTAAGAAACAGGACAATTTCGCTAAAAGCAAAGAAGAGAGTACTGGATTGCTATGTGATGTCAGTTCTTCAATATGGCAGTGAATGCTGGACAATATCATCAAAGATGAAGGAAAAACTTGAAGCAACTGAAATGTGGTTCTATAGAAGGATGCTGCGAATCTCACGGATCGAGCATGTGAGCAATGATGAGGTTTTGGAAATGATGGAAACGAAAAGGAAATTAATACTGAGCATCAGGAAAGGCAGAGACAGCTGAAGTTCCTGGGACACGCTATGAGGCAGGAGGGCTTGGAGAACCTGATACTGACAGGGCCAGATCGAGGGAAATTTATTCAGCCTTCAAAATTCAGTTTACGACGAAAAAAACTTATATTATATCGATGCCAGGAAATCAAAATTTGACTTACAGCCATTCATTTTTCTTTCAGTCTACGGTTTCGCTTTAACTGGAAACAACTATTGCTTTTTAGTCTTTCATGCCAACGTCCTAACAGTCTGAGCTCCAGGACTATGGATTAGTTTTAAAGCTTTCATTACACCCGAGCAACGCCGGGTTATACTGCTAGGATATATATAATAATAAAGTAGATATAATAGTTAATTAATAATGCTGATCTCAATTTAATCAAATATTAATATTCATGCCCCCACCAAATTATATTTAAGTCTGCTCACATATTCTCCAATTTAGAAGTTGCTTTACTGTGATTGTTCCATATTGTACATACAACAATGCCTCCTTGATTAAAGGGGTTTTACTTGTTTTTAACCTTTTAAAACCCTTCAATTTGACATAAACCACATCCCTTGACAAGACAAGTGTCGAAACAAAATAGCTACTTTTGTAGTGATATTATAACATATCTATGTTATAATTTCTGAATAAATATTATTAGCTCTACTTTGTATTGAGCACTTTCTTAGGAATAGTGTTTTTTTGGATAAGGAATATTTTTCCATCCATACGTACCCTATACTCGTATATATATATATATATATATATATATATATATATATATATATATATGTATATATATATATATATATAGCACCTAATGAGCCAGACGAACCTAACTAGGTTTCTCCAAAACAGATCGTCAGGGAAAGACAGTCAAAAGTGTTCGGTCCGAATACTTTTGACTGATTTTCATGCTCAAAGCTCTTTCTTTTTTTACAATCATTTTTTCCTACATTCAATAGTTTTCGAGGACGGTTTTCCAGACGAGTATCATTATAATCACGTTGATATATATATATATATATATATATATATATATATATATATATGAATGCATAACTGTTCTTATGTGCGTACCTCCATCACTTTTCACTGCACCCTCATAGAATGCAATGTAAATAGTTCCGAAAATTTTCAGAATCTATCATTTCTATTATGAATGTAAAAGCAACACACCGAAAAATTGATACCGAGGTAAAAATATACGAAGCCTATTATACCCTGCTTAGGTGAAAGAAAAGATACACAGAATTTCAATATATACAATACCGGCCATAAATATTAGGCAACCCCGATTTAAAAAAAATATATTTCTTAATGTTTTTAGTATTTATTGCCGAGTGGATAATTCTAAATGAAAATAGAATGGTTCTTTTGTTAATACTGCACAATAATATTGTGCATCAAATGAAATGTTCTGGTGTCCTTTTTTGTGCTCTCTTCCCCATGCTAGTCTCTTCTTCTTACTGGCTGGCTGAAGTAAAGGCTTCCAGGCTGCCTTGTAAAATTTTGCAAAGTAATAACAAAACAATCATTCCGTTTTCATTTAGAATTATCTACTTGGCATTGAATACTAAAAATTGTATGAAATACATCATTTATTTTAAAACTGAGGTGGCCTAATAATTATGGCCAATAGTGTGTACATATATATATAGTCATCCGCAGACAGACCTGCATCGCTGTACCACAGCTCATCAGTACAGTTAGACCCCGATTGCTTTATAACCCAGGATTGAAACCCGACCGAAGTGGCGTCAGTCGGTGATTGTACCTCTGGGCTATGGGCGCACGGTAGAAAAAAAGGTAGACTTTTTCGATATATATGTATATAATTCTTGTCTTTTCTATTTCATTCTTTTCATATCTATCTATCTATCTCAGCCTGTTCCTATCTATATATCTCATTCTTTTCATATCTATCTATCTATCTATCTATCTATCTATCTATCTATCTATCTATCTATCTATCTATCTATCTATCTATCTATCTATCTATCGAATTCTGTTCATATCTATCTATCTATCTATCTATCTATCTATCTATCTATCTATCTATCTAAGTCTGTTCATATCTATCTATCTATCTATCTATCTATCTCAGTCTGTTCATATCTATCTATCTATCTATCTATCTATCTATCTCAGTCTGTTCATATCTATCTATCTATCTATCTATCTATCTATCTATCTATCTATCTATCTCAACCTGTTCTTTCTCTATCTATCTATCTATCTATCTATCTATCTATCTATCTATCTTTATTTATTTATTTATTTATACGTTAAGTCTTTCCCCTCTATTTCTTTACATGAATTAATTCTTTCTCATTCTTTCATTATTTCTATCGTCTTTGTATTTCTATTTCTTATTGCATTCTTTCCTTCGTTTATTTTCTCTTTCCTAATTTATTTATTTCCTCTTCTCTTTATCTTAACATTGTTATTTTGATTTAATTTCTTTCTTCATTTTCTTCCTTTCTTTTAATCTTCTCTTACACTTTTTTTTTCTTTCATTACCTTTTATTCATGATGGATTTTTGGACGTTGAGGAGATGAGTGACGGGGTCGGAAAAAAGAGATTTGCTCCAGAGATGAGGTTAGGTGGCGTGGGCAATATCCTTGATTAGCCAAGCGACAAAACGTATCTTCGAGGCCAGAGCATCCCACCATGCCCTTGACTTACCCAGCCAAAATAAATAAGCAAAATGTAGGTAATGTAATCTGAGGGCGGGGGTATTGCAAACATCCAAACGGCAACGAATGGCTTTAAAATCTCTAATTAGTCTCTTGAAAATACAAACTATATATATATATATATATATATATATTGTCATCCGCATATATATAAAAAGTTGTATGTTAAAAATGTATTTTTTGACAGTATTTATTTATTTCTATTATTATTATATATATATATTTGATATTTCAGACCGGCCTCGGCGTTTCATCAGAAACAAATGATTTTAAAATTTAAACTAGAATGATAGAAATAAATAAATACTGTAAAAAAAAAATACATTTTTAACTTACAACTTTTTAGTAGTTTTTCCTATACATAGTAACACAGTGTACGTGGATTATCATTATGCTATATATATATATATATATATATATATATATATATATACGGGGTATAAACTAATGCCAATATATTCCACAGTTTAATATTTACTTATTATTAAATGTGCTCAATACAGAAGTAGAGCATTTATAAATATACAATATTTATTACTGATAAAATAATTCTATACTGCAACTCAAAAACTATTAAGCTTCGGTGTGCAATACACCATCATCAGGCAGTGAAATGTGGTTTGTTTACTGGGTCATATATATGCTGATAAGGAAATTTAAAATAAAATAATTTTTTAAAAAATGCCACCGCATTAGATAATTGCGATGAAGAGTGATATGATTATATTTTAAAAGAACTGCGAATGTAGACCAATGAATATTGGGGCAAAGTGTGGCAATATAGGCCATAGAGTGCCAGTTATTTAAATAATTGCACAAAACTGTAGTTAATGTATTAATTTTTTCATTATACTATGTATAAATTTACGAATTCTATCTTTAGAGTTTGTAGAATTATGGGCAATCAAGAGACTATCATCTCTGTATAACCTAATGTCAGCTGTATCAACATCAAAATGTGATTGTACAAAATGAAAAGACCTACACGATCCAGTGATTCTGCAGAATTCAGTGATTCTATGGCAATGTCAAATAGGTCCTTGGAATTAGACTTTGTCCGCCGTTCATTGTTGGGAATCATGGCCAAATGTTTGGAGTCTAATATTTTTTTTTCCTCATTTGTGAGTTCAGAATGTTTCATAGCAAAATCGAGAGTTAAAGAGAAAAAATCCTTTGAAATTGAGGGGTAAAAATTCACTATGTCAAGTTGGAAAAAAGAACACTTAGATTTGTGATTAATGTGGTTGAAGCTGTTAATGACATCAGTAGTGTTAATCCATTGGGTTAATCCTATACTTTGTTTAATTTTTATGTTGACTCTGTTAAGTATTTGCTTGCTAATTTTTTCCATTTTCTGGCTTAGTTGTTAATTGTAGTAGTGCAATATGTTTCAAAGTCGTGTTTGTGCTTTTTTATAGTAAAATTCTATAGGGTTGATTTTGCTGACTGATCGCTGATTTTTAACTTGTCAGTTATATTTTTACTAATAAGTTTAATATTATTTATTAAATTATTAATGTGTGTGTTGACTTTTTTTTTATAATTCTTAGGTCGCTTCTTTATAAATTGATATGTCCGGAATGGGATATCTATCAACACGAGGTTATTAAGTGGTTAAGGCAAATGTAACCGGTAGCACAATCTAGTCCGTAGACGTAATCGTCGTATTCGTCGTTTCCAGTGTCTCGAGACGTAGGCATAGTCAATAGTAGACCAATAGATCTTTAGTGGAAAGAATGGTAGATCTCTCACTCTCACTCTATCGACGTCCTTACCTTCGTTTGTAATTTTGGCTGATACCAGCCAATCACATTCCAGTGAGCGGGAAACCAACGTGTATAAATATTCATTACATCATAAATAGAGAACTGTAGTAATGTGGTGGGATTTTATAGTAATTATCTGTTTTTCCAGAATACAGAAAGATTTTGTCTGATGCGTTAATTTCTTTGACAATAGAATCAAGTTGCTTTTAGAAATTGTTTTTGTGAGTGTGGAATTTAATATTTTGAATGATTTAAAACAAATTATTTTCAAACCCTAATAATTTTTCAATGAGAAATGCATCGTTCAAGTTTCTGAATCCCTAATATAATTCTATTCCGTCGAAAATTTGCGAAGGAAGAAAAATGCTTTCCATTTCATACTTCTAATCAAGTCCTCAATTTTATCGACTATTTTGTCGAAATAATCCCGTTTGCAACAGATTGTGAGGTTCTTGAGTGATATATTAAAATTAGTTTTTTTCCATGTTGTAAAAATAAAAGAGGAGTGTGGTCATTTATTAAAGGAGCAAATTATAACACAAGTGGTTTAAACTAGTAGATATATATTCCACGGTTTAATATTTACTTTGTATAAAAAGTGCTCAATACAGAAGTAGAGCATTTATAGATATGTAGTAATTATTATTGTTATAATAATAGCATGATGAGACTCAAAACCTATTTAGTATCGGTGTTCAATACAATATCATCAGTCCGTAAAATATGGTTCATTCACTGGGTCATATATATATATATATATATATATATATATATATATATATATATATGAAATGATTTGCTTGAACATTATTTTTGATCAATACTCATATTTAAGTAGATATTCTGTTTTTTTAATTAAACAGTATTATATATCTATATCTGCTGGCCTGATTATTTATGATAAACATTTATTATGAAAATGTGTGTCATCCGGCATATATATATATATATATATATATATACTAACAAAATAGCAAGATCGCCAAGACCGACCGCGATTGCCGACCGGTCTTGGCAATCTTGCTATTTTGTTAGTGTGTTTGCTCTGCGTTACTGCCTTCTAGTTAAATACTTTTCGGTTGTGTGTATCGAGCACTTTTCTTTTCTGGTTGTTTGTTCCGTTAGAGGGTTTTTTTTCTTTTTACTGGGAGGAACCGTATGTATTGTCGGTCCCACGCAGTTTTCCTTTTTTTTCCCCCTCTTTGCCCAAAGCTTTATAGCCGAGGGCAATAACGGATTTAGATTCTGCTGGTCATTCATAGTCTTAGAAAGTCCCTTCTATAAAATTTTGAGATTAGAATACACGCAGAGTCGGTTTAATAATAATTATTATTATTATTATTATTATATATATATATATATATATATATATGAAATGATTTGCTTGAACATTATTTTTGATCAATACTCATATTTAAGTAGATCTTCTGTTTTTTAATTAAACAGTATTATATATTTATATCTGCTGGCCTGATTATTTACGATAAACATTTATTATGAAAATGTGTGTCATTCGGCATATATATATATATATATATATATATATATATATAAAACAATATATATATATATAAAACAATATATATATATATATATATATATATATATATATAAGGAAATATAAAATAACAAAATAAACCTAAAAAACAAAAAAAAATGCCACCATATTAGATGATTGTAGTGAAGTACGAGGTTATTAGATTTTAAAATAATTTTTGGTGTATACCAATGAATATTAAACCAATTATTAAACAACGAAATGAAATTACCCTTTTATAGCACCATAAGTTTACATTGCGACACGGATAATTCTAACTCGTTATCAGGCAATTTTAGATGTAAAATTGTTACAGTTACATCTTGCCATTTCACCTGCATAATGAGGGCAGGTAGGTGCCAGTCTAGTTCCTCGCTTTAATTCGTAATGTTTATTTATCAAAGAGTCAACTTTATGAGTATAATTACCTTGAAAATATATATGGAAAATTGATTATCAATTTAAAATGGAGCTTGCTTAATGTACATGAGATGATGTGCGGATAATTACAGTATGTTTAGTTGAGTATGCACGAACCCTGCCCGAAAATGATTGACAATTAACTTGTTTGATCAGATGAGAAGTTAAGTCTTTTAGGCTTCAATGCCAAATTTCTCTTTTTTTTTTTGTACTAACTGATGGCGTCGTGTTGTCACATTTATTGTTTGAACAATGTATACACCCATCCGCCGGTGTATTGAATACAGCTGCCACATCTAGTCGGGTGCCCCTGCTATTACCTCAGGGTTCTTGACAGAATCCAACGTAGAATCTGCAATGTGATAGATACCGACTTGGCAGCTCGGCTGCACTCCCTATCTCATCGGCGTGACATGGCTTCCCTGTGCTTGTTCTATAAATACTTTCACGGCTTCTGCTCCAATGAACTTAGATTACTGGTACCTCGTAGGTGTGAATTTACACGAGCTACTAGATTAGCAACTAGGTCCCACCCTTTTACAGTGAAACCGATAAAATGTAACCGTAATTTCTACTCTAACAGCTTCTTTTATCGTACCTCCCGCCTGTGGAATTCCCGTCCATATACTCGCTTTCCCGACAGCTACAATCGCCAGGAATTTAAATGTAAAGTCAATAGACATCTCATATCTAACTAAATCGTAACCATTCTCTCAAGCTCTTTTTTCATCTACTCCACCCCCATACTCGGTATTCTCATCCGTCTATTAACCTCGACCCCTCTTTCTCATCACTTTCCCCCATGGAACCCCCTGCGCAACAGTGGCAGTAGAATACCTTCCTTGGGGTGAGATGAATATATTGCACGCTTTATACTTCGTAAGTTGTTATTATCAGCAGTTACAGAATTTCGTTGGGGATTTTGGAACATAGTCAGATAAATATGCAGTACTCTACCCACATCTCGTCCGATTTAACGCATTTTGTTTTTATTCAGGTGCCATACGTGATACACGCTTTGAGCGATCATGTCTCTTTCGAGACATGACTAACTAGACAGAAGATTATCCCGCAGAAATTTGCCTTTGCTCTCTGCGGTAGACTGGTTGCCAGCAAAGGCTATAGAACCCAATCTGTCCTGCTATTCAACCCATAGCTGTAAAAAGAAGAGGTAGATTATATTATTAAGTACTAATTAGTGGGGGATCAGTTTACTACTTCATGGCGATAGAATATCGATCCCCCACTTTATGACCAGTAGAAGTTTTAATCATGCTTCCAACTATTCAGTCAGTTAAATGCCATGCGTGATACATGCTTTGGGCGATCATCTCTGTTTCGATACACGACTAACTAGGCAGAAGATTATCCCGCAGTATTTTGCCTTTGGCTTCTGCGGTAGACTGGTTGCCAAGGCTATAGAACCTAATCTGTCCTATCATTTAACCCATAACTTGAAGGAAGAAACGGATTAATACCTTTCCCAAGGGTATTTGTGCGTAAGTTAAAACAAGGAATTCAACTGTAATTCGAACTCGGATCTCCAAGTTTTCGTTCCTAATTGGTATTCATTGCACCACAACGTACTTTTTTTCTTTTCTTTTTCGTTTCTTTCTGATTTCGCTTCATTTTCCTCCTTTTATTTTTTGCTTTCCAAGTTTAATTTCTTTGCATTCCGAACACTTGTCACTTGACTTTTTCTATTTCTCCCTTCTTTATGAATTTGGTTTAAGCATTTTCGCTCCACTCATTTTAGATGTTAGGCTTTTTCACTTCTTTCTTCCGCCCAGTTTCCCGCGTAACAATTCGAGAACTACGCCAGCGATTTGTGGCCCGTGACTTTAACCGGCACCGATTTCCTGTGTTCGCTGTCGACGCCAACGCCCTCTCCGGCAACAATCGAACGGGTCGGATATCAGAGGTTACGGCCCCGGAGAAAAAAAAAATAAAATAAAAAAACAACCAATCTTAATAAATAGGACTGAAGGTTATAAATGTAAATAAATAAATAAATAAATAAATAATACGAGAATTTTGTTTTTATCCAATTGTATTTCGTCGCCAACTTTTTAAATAGCAAAAGCTTTGTGCTACAATATTTATAGGGCCAGGAATATTTCATAAAAAACACTTGTCATGTACAATTACGGATGAATTTATCCAACAGAAAACTTTATTTTTAAAACCACATTAACACGAAACAAATTAGGCATTACCAACCCAGTTATCAATAACACTGTTCAATCAGTGGTCCTACATTAATTTACATGAATATTGACTTTCCGTAATGATACCATAGTAATGATACCATAGTGTAATGGTGATTACGAAGGTGTTTGTGGTGATCACTAGTGATGGTGACGTTATGTCTCCATTCATCTTCACACAGGGGCTCAGACTCAACATGGAGGCTTGCATAAAATACCTTTAGGACTGACCTGAGTCAAGAGGGTGGCTGCTGGAAAACTTTATGTGAAATTGTTTGTTTGAACATTATTTTTAATCGATATTCGTATTTGAGTAGATATTCTGTTTTTTAATCAAACAGTATATTAATTTCTACCGGCCTGAATATTTACGTTAAATTTTGTTACGAAAATGCGTGTCGTTCGGAAGGATTTGAACCTGCGACCCCTATCAACATAGAGAAAGACACCAATTGATCTGGCGCGTCGTAGACCACTCGACTGTTAACATTTGTTAACATACATTTCAGAGCAAAGATGGTTATTTGCGTAGAATCGAAAATTGTGTTATATAGACTTGATTTGACTTCGTTTAGACTATGTTATCATTATCTGTAAAAAAAAACAAAACTCAAGCATAGCCTTAAGTATATATATATATATATATATATATATATATATATATATTTATCTATTTATTTATTTATTTATTTATACATGTATACATACACATATATATATATATATATTTATACATATATATATATATATATATATATATATTACTTTATTTTGTTTTACTGATTTTATTTATTTTCCTATTCTTCCTATTAACTTCATAAAACAACAAGCTCGCGACCAGATATTTGAAGAAACTCAAACGTAAAAACCACAAATTTATTCACCTGAAGAGAGTCAATTTTAGACTCGAAACACGTGTAGCGTCACAAAAACCATTATGGACAATTAATGTTTCATAACATGTATAATTACAAAAACAATAAATATACATTTTAAAGAAAACGTTCACGGCTTCTCACACTTTTTATTCTATCTATCTATCTATCTATCTATCTAGCTATATATATATATATATATATATATATATATATATATATATATATATATAAATTATGTAGGCCGAGAGGTATTAAGATGCAAGTTTTCGGTCGGGGAGCTCGCTTGCCCGCCTTACCACATTGCTCCAATACTTAGCCTTGTCCAATTTTAGTCACTAAAAACGAATGGAAAATAAATGGTGAACATGCACATAAATAGAAAGACCGTAAGTCAATGATGCGTTTTATCATATTTGCAACGACGCTATTATAAGCAAAATATTTGAAGTTATGAAAATCACATAAACCTCAATAATGCAAATGTTTTAGGAAGAATTTTTGTCAGATGTTAAACAATTCCAACATGAAATCAAGGTTTCAGTTATATCTTTAGCTAGCTTTAACATTAATTAAATTAAATTCATTTTTAATTTTATTAAAATTATTCAGTTTATTATATTGCCTTTTTTTTCAAAACAAATTTGAGTTATTACAGTGTGCATAACTTTAGACGATTCAAAAACCTACTAACAGGATTTACTATTTGTGTGTAAAATTATACTAAAATCTAATAAGGAGACTGTTGGCAAACAGAATATTTAAAGAAATCCTTGACAAGATAGAGAAAGCTGAAGGAACGTTTTAACCTTCAGTTATAAGATATAATGTATGGTCTTTTGCAGGAGAAATGGCGCAGGAAGTGAGCTACGAATCTTTATAATTGTCGACATTCACCACATTTCAACAATTACAAAAATTGCAATAGAAATAAATAAAAGAGAGCTGAACTGCTATATAACACGAATCTTTTCTATGGCTACGAATGTTGAACGATTACTTCAAAGATGAAGTTGAGACTGGAAGCAATCGATATGTGGTTCTACAGTGGGATGCTGAGGATTAAAAAGACGTTTTAGTAAAATGGAAATAATGTAACACTTAACATTTAGAATAATTGATAGTTGAAAATTTCACGAAAATTTCACAAATTTTGCTAGACACAAAACTGATATAAAAAAACAACAATAAATTGTTGAAAGAAAAAGGTATTACCAGCAATAAATAAATAAAATTTAGTTGGCAATAAATGACCTGCCGAGGTTGATATGCCATTAAAACAAAACAACTAAACAACCTTTGTGTTTAAAGATGTTATATCATTTGTAGTATGACAAAGAAAATTTTTCCAGGAAATGATAATTTTACGTCTGTAGAAATTCTACAGGTATCGCTAGTAACATATAATTAGACGGAGCGTATTTTTTTTTAATCATATCACCCCAAGCAAGGCGGTGACGCCACTGATGCGCATGGGGCTACTTAAGAGTAGAATGGTAGGAAAAAAAGAAAGCCGGGAACCACATCCTAAACAGGAAACAAGGGATGAGCCTCTTCACTTGTTCAATAGACGTGGGTGGAGTGTGAACCGGGCGATAGTTTAGTCTATCTACTCCAATTGAGAACAAAAAAAAAGTGAAAGATTGGAAAAAAAAATAAATAAAAGAAAGCCGGGAACCACATCCTAAACAGGAAACAAGGGATGAGCTTCTTCACATATTCAAAAGACGTGGGTGGAGTGTGAACCGGGCGATAGTTAAGTCTATCTACTCCAATTGAGAACAAAAAAAAAAAGAGAAAAGAAAAAAGTGAAAGATTGGAAAAAAAATAAATAAAAGAAAGCCGGGAACCACGTCCTAAACAGGAAACAAGGGATGAGCCACTTCACATATTCAAAAGACGTGGGTGGAGTGTGAACCGGGCGATAGTTAAGTCTATTTACTCCAATTGAAAACAAAAAACAAAAAAAAAAGAGAAAAGAAAAAAAAAGTGAAAGATTTGGAAAGAAAAAAAAGAAAAAAAGTGACTTATTAAGTTTTAACTTTAATTAAAGTCAAGTCAAAAACTTTTCTAAAAATAAAATCAAACCTACAGTTAGACATGAAAAGTTTTAAAATTAAGCAAAAATACTGGGCAAAAACGGAGAAGAAAGCAAAACAAAATAATATGGCCGACTTATTCAAGTGATTCCAAGTCGGACTGCCGGGAAAGTGAATAAAAAGAATATTTCTAACTTTTGGTCAGAGTATACTCAAATAAGGGAATCCACTAAAAATAACATTTGAAGTAATAAAAATATCTTGGATAAAAAATTAAAAAAATAATTCTTTATAATTTGCCTTACGTTTCGGTTTGTGAAATTCGGTCGATATACGTTTCGAGAAAAATCTGAACAAGTATGCTTTAAAGGTAAAAACAGAACCTTGCATTCTCGGTGAACTAGCAGTATAAGCCGGCGTTGCTCGGGTGCAATGAAAGCTTTAAAACTAATCCATGATCCTAGAGCTCAGACTCAGCCTAAAGAATATTTGTGTGAAGGTTGGTGAGAATCGGATAAAAATTTAGGATTTGTATAAAGGACATACAGACAGATAAACAAACACACACCCACACCCACATAAACATCTTGCCTTTTATATATATATATTATCGATGTTCTGCACTAGTATAAGAACTGCAACCTTGAAACTTCTGAATATTGTCTTTTATACCTCGACACAAAACCTAGCTAAGAACACTCGCAGACGTTTATAGTACAACTGTGTAAATTTTCAAGAAAATTCAGCCGTTTCGGAGTCTATAGGTAACGGACACACACACATACACACACACACACACACACACACACACACACACACACAGACAAAGTTCCACTTATAAATAAGTTTAGATATCTTTATATGTCCCCATACGAAGATATCCACCAATAATGCAAGGTCCTGTTTTTGCCTTATGACCGCAAGTGCTTATACACGCTACTTTTGCGCTTTGCGTCCGCCTCTATGTCTAGAAAAGCAAATGTTTGTATGTGTGTTCGTCTTGCAAGACACTTAAGAGAGTAACGCTGTAATCAGATAAGATGAGATTACCATAAACACGTTTTATTATGTTTTTCTAGCAGATTCTTGTTTGTGTGTCGAATCCTTGTTTGTATTTCAGTGGTTGTTTGTCGTGTCATCAGTGTTTTGAAATGTTGGGGTCAATTCAAACTAAGGCTTGAGGAGAGAGAGTTGAGTGTGGGTTGAGGGGGGATAAATATAACAACAAAATTTATAAATACTTTACGATAGAAACATCTCGTGATCCAGTTCATGTAAAAAAAACAAAAACAAATTAGATTAGGAATTTTAGGTTGGGCTATCATTAAATATGGGAAGGGCCTTCATGCCTTGAAAATCAGCATTACAGTTTCTTCATGTTACCAGTGATTGAACTAACAACTCTCTTTGCCCATAAGAAATATACAACATTCTTATCTAAAAAAAAAAACAAAAAAAAAACTTGTTCAACAGTAGTTTTTTCTTTTAAGAAAAAAAAAAAACATTGACTCACGTGGAAATCAAGGCCATTTCCCCCGCAAAAACGGTCCATTCTGTTCGCGCACAAAGAGCAATAGAGAAATGCACACATGTTTGGGGATTGGTACATGGATGTTCGTTGTGGTGCAGTGAATTTATATATATATATATATATATATATATATATATATATATATAATCATATCTCCCCAAGCAAAGCATTTTACTGCCACTGTTTTGCAGGGGGTTACATAGAAGCAAAGTTATGAGAAAGAGTGACAGGTTATATGGTGGGTGTCAGGAAGTGGGTAAGAGAAAGATGAATGTGGCCATAAAGTGGGGGAACAACTTATATATGGATTGTAATGTAGAATTGATCCACCACTTTATATCCACATTATAATAGTAGAGAATTGTTTTTTTTATAATCATATCACACCAAGCAAGGCATTTTACTGCCATTGTTTTGCAGGGGGTTACATTGTAGGAAAATTATGAGAAAGAGTGACAGATTATATAGGGGGTGTCAGGAAGTGGGTAAGAGAAAGATGAGAATACTGATGAGAGTGAAGTGGACGAAAAAAGTAGCATAAGAGAGAGGATGCAGGTTAGTGAGATAGGAGATGATATTTTTTATAATCATATCGCCCCAAGCAAGGATTTTAGTGCCACTGTTTTGCAGGACGTTACATAGGAGGAATGTTATGAGAAAGCGTGACAGGTTACAGGGTGTGTCAGGAAGTGGGTAATAGAAGGATGAGAATACTGATGAGAGTAGTGTGGACAGAGAAAGGAGCATGAGAGTGAGAGACAGGATGCAGGTTAGTGAGATAGGAGATGACTATTGACTTTACATTTAAATTCTTGGAGATTATAGCTGTCGGGGAAGCAAGTAAATGGAAGGGAATTCCACAGGTGGGAAGTGCAAGAAAAGGAGCTACTGGAGTATCGGCTCTGAACGACATATCGGGGATCCGAGTTCGAATTCCAGTTGAATTCATTGCATTCACTTACGCACAAATACCCTTGAGATCCCCTCCTCTGAGTTTTTCGTTCCTGGTTACCTTCCCCTCTTCAGGAAGGACTCCATATGCACGGGCTTAGTGTTTGCGTCAGCGGACACCTCCCTCTAGCCGGGGTAACATCTCTTGAATCCCTGGATAACTCTTTTATGTGTTTCCGTCTCTCACTTTAGCTATCTCTTCTTCCTCTACCGCTACCCCTCCTCCTCTGACTGTTCGGTACTCGATAGCATCTCTACTAATATCGATAAGGCTATTTCTTCTCACCCATCTGCCCATATATTTGTGTTTGATGACTTTAACGCCCACCACACCAAGTGGCTGGAAAACTCTGTCACCTACCTTGCTGGGATCCGCACCATGAATTTTTCAATAACCCAAGCTCTTACACAAGTGATGGACTTCCCCACTCGTTTCTCTAATAACCCTAACGGAAGGGACTCTTTACTAGACCTCTGCTTCTCTTCCATTCCAGACTCCTGCACTACCAGCCAGCTCTTCTCTCTCGGAAACTCTGACCACGCCGTAGTTTCCGTTAACATCTCAATCCACTCTCACTCACGAAACCCAGACCAGCAGAATATCCTACTGCTACCAGAGATCAGACTGGGATTCGTTCCAAGACTTCCTCTGTGACGTCCCCTGGAACAACGTCTTCGGTCTTCCCGTCGAAGACTGTGCGTCCGATGTCTCCTCTTGGGTTAAGGCTGGCATCGATGCTTTCATCCCTGCCAGGAAATTCCAGCTTAAATCAAATTCGTCTCTCTGGTTCTCGCCCGTTTGCTCGGCCGCCATTGCCCACCGAAACAATTTCTTCTGGCTCTATCAAAGCCACTCGTCGGACCGAAATAGGCGTCTTTTCGCCTCAGCATGTAATAAGTGTAAAAAAATTCTAAACGAAGCTAAGCTGGTGTTTGAATGAAGCAACGCATAGCATCCTCTAAGTTCGGCGCCAAAGATTACTGGTGCTCAACAAGAGTAAAACTTCAATACCCCCACTAATCAACGAATTTGAGGTCCTCACCTCCTCTGCGGACAAGGCTGAATGCTTTGCTCGTAGATTCTCCACCAATTCGACACTGGATTCGTTAGGAGTACATACTCCCGACTTCCCACCGAGAACTAAGGCTGAACTGAATAACGTCAGAATTACACCTCGCTGGTCTCTAAGATAATCTCAAAACTTGACCCTCACAAGGCGAGCAGTGGTGACGGAATCCCTATCATAGTCTTGAACAAATGTGCCCCAGAGATCTCCTCTGTCCTCTCTAAACTCTATAACTTCTGCCTATCTGCATCCTGATTTCCTGCCTGTTGGAAGTCCTCCTCTGTAGTACCTACATTTAATACTGGCGAACCTTCGGACCCCGCTAAGTACAGCCCTATCAGCCTCCTTCCGATTTTTGGCAATATTTTCGAAGCTATTATCAACGCCTAGGTGATTCAGCATCTCACGGCCCACAGGCTTCTCTCTGACAAACAGTACGGTTTCCGCTTCACCAGGTCTACGGCTGATATGCTAAAGACCATTACCGAGTACATATACCAGGCTCTCGACAAGATTGGCGAAGCACGAACCGTTGCCTTGGACATCTCCAAAGCGTTCGACAGAGTCTGGCATGCTGGCCTTTTGTGCAAACTGCAGAGCTATGGTATAACTGGATATTTGTTTGATCTAATCCAGTCATTCCTCTCTCATCGCACATTGAAGGTAGTATTAAACGGTCATGCCTCCCAAAACTACTATACGAACGCTGGCGTCCCTCAAGGCTCTATCCTGGGTTCCACGCTCTTTCTGATCTACATTAATGATCTCCCAGATGCCATTAGATCCCGGGTAGGCATGTACGCCGATGACACCACAATCTACTCTCGCATCGATCAAAAACACAGTGTGAGCGACAAAGAGAACCTCGCTGCCGAGCTTGAAAAGGATCTCCAGTCCGTGGTGGACTGGGGTAGGAAGTGGCTCGTGAATTTCAATGCCTCCAAAACGAAGCTACTATCAATTAACCACCATAGGCAATCGCACCTACCTCCCATTAGCATGGACCAGGCTTGCCTCCCTGAGAGTAAAACTCTACGCCTCCTTGGCCTTACACTCTCGGCGGACCTCAAATGGAATAACTATATCGAATCCATTGCTAAGTCTGCTGCTATGAAGGTCGGTTCTCTATGCAGGGCCCGGAAATTTTTCCCATCTGAATCTATCCTGCACATCTATAAATCTACCATCTGCCCGTGTATTGAATACTGCTGCCATATCTGGTCGGGTGCTCCTGCTACTCTCCTCGGGCTTCTTGACAAAATACAATTGAGAATCTCTAACGTGATGGATCCTGTCTTGGCGGACCAGCTGCAACCACTCTCTCAGCGACGTGACGTGGCTACCCTGTGCCTCTTCTACAAGTACTTTCACGGCCTCTGCTCCGATGAACTTAAGTCATTGTTGCCGCCTAGGTTCGAATTTACACGAGATACTAAATTGGCAACTAGGTCCCACCCTTTTACAGTGAAACCGATAAAATATAACCGCAATTTCTACTCCAACAGCTTCTTTTCTCGCGCTTCCCGCCTGTGGAATTCCCTTCCACATGCCTGCTTCCCCGATGGCTACAATCTCCAGGAGTTTAAGTGTAAGGTCAACAGACATCTCCTAACACACTAACTTTCTATTCTCTCAAACACTCTCACCATCTAACCAACCCTCATTCTCGGTACCCTTACCCGTCTATCACCCTCCTTCTGACATTTCCTATATCTAACCATCCTTTCCCATCACTCCCCCGACCCTATTTAACACCCTGCACTACAGTGGCAGTGGAATGCCTTGCTCGGGGTAAAACGATTAAAAAAAAAGGTATTAATCCGTCTCTTCTATCCAGTTATGGGTTAAATAACAGATTGGATTCTATAGTTTTAGTTGGCAACTAGTCTACCGCAGAAAGTAATTGCAACCTACTTCGGGATAATGATGCCATAGTGAGTACCGCGGCTGAACAGTAGAGTTACAGTATGTGTACCGTGAAGATCCGTAAGTTACCGAGAGATACCGAAGTACACAGAGAATACCGTGTCAGCAGTCATAGTAGCTCTGAGCTCCACCCAGCCAGAATATTACACGGATATACTATTTCCAGTACGACTTCACTGTAAAGACTTATATATATATTCCTTACTAATCGTATTCCTGGATTACTAACCTGCGTTCCAGTTTGTATGTTTACGTTTAATATAACCTATTTTTCTATCGCAATATTTGTTTTGTTGTTCATTAGGAATCCACAACAATAATTAATTTGGTTTGTAAAGTTAATCCTCTTTAACTCGGTATATTTTATTTTACTAAGGTTTAATGACATATCATACAGTAATTGGGCTGGTTTCACACTTTTTTATTTCGTAATACCTTAAATGAGCGTTGTGGAGTGGATATCGACTCGGAACGACAAATCGGGGAGCCGAGTTCGAATTCCAGTTGAATTTCTTTGCGTTCACTTACGCACAAATACCCTTGGGAAAAATATTAATCCATTTCTACCCTCCAGTTATGGGTTAAATAATAGAACAGATTGGGTTCTATAGCCTTGGTCGGCAACCAGTCTACCGCAGAAAGCAATGGCAACCTACTGCGGGATAATCTTCTGCCTAGTCAGTCATGTCTCTTTCGAGACATGATCGCCCAAATCGTGTATCACGTATGGCACTTAATTAACTGAATACCTTCAAACTCTATCAAAGCCCCATAAATAATGGACTACTCAGTTTTGAGCTGAAATGACATATCAGAGACGGTACTTCATTTCCGTGAAAGAAAGAAAGAAAGAAAGAAAGAAAGAAAGAAAGAAAGATTATCCCGCAGTAGGTTGCCATTGCTTTCTGCTGTAGACTGGTTGCCAGCCAAGGCTATAGAACCCAATCTGTCCTGTTATTTGACTCATAGATAAAGCGGGAAGAGATGTATTCAGAAATGGGGATACACCACCGATGATGATCCCAAATGCCTTTTCGGGAAATCAAAACCAATGGAATATTTAGTTTGCCCCAATCATGATGGTTCCTGTTCATTTAACGACGTCTTTAAACAACCGACAATTTGAAATGATTTGTTTGAATATTATTTTTGATCGTTACTCGTATTTAAGTAGATATTCTGTTTTATAATCAAACAGTATAAAGATCTATTTCTACCGGCCTGATTATTTACAATAATCATGTTACGGAAATTAACGAAGATTAATGAAATTGGTTATAAACAGCCGACAATTTGAAATGATTTGTTTGAATATTATTTTTGATCGATACTCGTATTGAAGTAGATATTCTGTTTATAATCAAACAGTATATATATTTATTTCTACCGGCCTGATTATTTACAATAATCATCATGTCACGGAAATTAACGAAGATTAACAAAATTGGTTATAAACAGCCGACAATTTGAAATGATTTGTTTGAATATTATTTTTGATCGATACTCGTATTTAAGTAGATATTCTGTTTATAATCAAACAGTATTATATATTTATTTCTACCGGCCTGATTATTTGTGATACATTTTTGTTACGGAAATGTGTGTTATTTGGCAGGATTCGAATAAATTTAAACATGTTCGGAAATTAACGAAGATTAACGAACTGGTCTCTAAACAGCCGACAATTTGAAATGATTTGTTTGAACATTATTTTTTATCAATACTCGTATTGAAGTAGATATTCTATTCATAATCAAACAATAGTATATATTTATTTATACCGGCCTGATTATTTACGATAATTTTTTTTACGAAAATATGTTTATTCACTTGTTTTAGTTTATTTTCTCCGATCTGTAACTGGCATATTTTCTTCATTTTTTTGCTGATGACCATACATTCAGTTTCCTTGAAGTTTATGCTCAGTCCTTTCTTCTCGCCTTCTCTTTATACCTTCAGTAAGAGGTCCTGCATTTTCCTTTCCGTGTCTGCACTGTGTGATCCACGTAGTAGTTTTAAAATGTTCCATTTTCATTTAGTTTGAATTAACGCAAAAACTTTGTCAATTTAAAAAAGTTGTTTCAAATTCAGTTTAAATATTTCCAAAACTTAGCGAATTGAATAAATTAGTTTTATTTCTTCAAAATGCAAAGGAATTAGAGTTAAAGTCAAAGTTTTCGTGAAAGTGAGGATTTAATCTTCCGCAGAGTTTGTTGTTTCATTAACTCAATTTCCGGTCTGAATTGGAATTTCGAAGTTTTGAACGGAATTGGTATTATAACCCGAATCAGATATAAAGTGAGGTTTTGATGTTCCCTGTAGTGAATTAAGGAATTTATACTAAATTACCTTTGCGATTTTCTAATATGAAACACAAACTTTCTCAACCCTACAGAACCCCCTGGCACCAATAATGCTTGACGTATTTGGTACCTCTAAAATCGTCCCCTGAACAGATGTTGGTCGCTGTAGAGCTGTAGAATAAACCTTCAGAAATGGGGATACACCACCGATGATGATCCCAAATGCCTTTTCGGGAAATCAAAACCAATGGAATATTTAGTTTGCCCCAATCATGATGGTTCCTGTTCATTTAACGACGTTGATATCTTAACATCCCAGGCCAGTTTCCTTTTGCAACAGTGAATGGTGGTGATGTAACGACCCGATAAAAAAGAGCAGAGGCCACATTTTGCTGCCACTATAGTTTCTGGATTATTCTAATATCCTTGACAAATATGTCAAGGTTGCCTCGCAATTCCAACATTTCATTGTCACATTCTTTATCTCAAGCCTTTGCATAATCTATAAAACACAGCCTCTTAGACCTCTCGACCACGAGTCATCAACAGTCCAAAAGAAGTCAAATTAAGCCTATATAACACAATTTTTGATTCTCGTAAATAACCATATCTGCACTTAAATGTATCGTAATGTCAACAAATGTAAACATACAATGCTACCGAAATTCACGAAGATTAAAGAAATGGTCTTTAAACGTGGTAATGATACAGCTGGCAAGATTTCGGCGTGTCTTCCTTGGATCAGAATTCACAGCGTAGGCAAGGGGAAGCGCTGTTATAATAGACGACTTGAAGACCGGCTACTGTGTCGAAGCCACCAGACCACTAGCGACCTGAGGGCGGCGTTACATATATCTGGTCCGAAAATAACTCATCAGTATGTTTTCATGCAAGAAAATCTGTAATTTTCTGGACCTTGATTAAGTTTGAATCCTTTCAGTAGACTCAGACCAGAAATACGAAAACAATGCCTGCTTATTGAAGACACTGGAACAAGGAACGAGACATTTAATTTCAGAATTATATCAGGAAGAGCTAACAAAACTGTAAAGAGATGGGTGGCCGTGTTTTATAGATTATGCAAAGGCTTGAGATAAAGAATGTGACAATGAAATGTTGGAATTGCGAGGCAACCTTGACATATTTGTCAAGGATATTAGAATAATCCAGAAACTATAGTGGCAGCAAAATGTGGCCTCTGCTCTTTTTTATCGGGTCGTTACATCACCACCATTCACTGTTGCAAAAGGAAACTGGCCTGGGATGTTAAGATATCAACGTCGAACCAGGCTGGACGCGCGCGTACATTTGGTTAATAAAAGAATAAGGCACAAAAAAAAAAATAAATAATAATAATCATAATAATTTTCAAGACGCCTGGATAAGTTGGGGAATAGTCATCAAATTTCTATTCTCACAACGGAGCGAAAGTTTTCGTTTAAGAATAATCGGAGCTTTCAAGGACTTTTCACCGAAGCCTTACGGAAAAAGCCGAAGTGGGATGTAAATTCGTCTTGTCTCTTTAGTTCGGCGCGGCAACAAAAACTGACTTGGGGTTTCGAGTTTTATGCATATCCCGAATTCTGTTGAGAGGTGCGAGATGGACCCGGGATGTTCATGCAAATCAAATCTTTAACCAATGAGATTACTCCCAGGTCGCACCACGAGGCAGAGTGATTTTTGGTTTAACCAATGAATTAACTATATTTCCGTTGACGTCATTTCTTTTCATCTTTTTCTTGATTCAATTGATTACGTCAACAATCTAGCTTTTAGCTTGGAAATTTTAATTCCAGTGAAACTTTTATTCCCATAGCTAAAGCTTTAACCTTTTTTTGCACCAATCAAAAAATTTTTGACAGTCGTGTTTTGACTATCGCTGTTTTTCACTTTTACCGGCCGAAAAAAACACAAGGATTCTGATCCACTTTCGTATAAACAATGCAAAAATCAATTTTCCTTTCTATTCTCTTCGATTTCCAGCTAGTTTTTTCAGATTTTAAAAGTTTTGTAACAGATTTTCTCTTTTTAAACTCGACTCATATTGCGATTGACAATAAACTGCAATAACACTAATAATTTCTTTCGCTCCGTCGTATTAAACTTAGGATTACATTTTTTTTCTTTTTCATATGCAATATTACAAGGCAATCTTAAGCAAGGCAATTATGTGTTACATATACACTGGTGATGAAAACTGGATTTATTACTAACAGATACTAAAATCAAACATCTGCAGAAATTTAGGTACCTGGAAAGTGTTCTAACAGAGGGCGGAAAGTGCGATACAAAGATTTGAAGATGTATTGGCATAACCAAGGATGCATTCCAGAAGCTGAGTAGAATGGAAGATTTCGCTGGAAACATCGAAGAGTGTACTGGATTACGATGTGATGTCTGTCCTTAATTATCGCAGCGAACGCTGAACAATTTCATCAAAGATGAAGGAAAAACTTGAAGTAACCGAAATGTGGTTCTACAGAAGGATGCTAAGGATACCATGGACAGAACACCTTAGTGATGAGGAAGAAGGGCTTGGAGAATCTGATACTCACGTGACGGATAGAGGGGAAGAGAGACAAGGGAAACCAACGCATGACATACTTGATGGACTTTAGCAGATGGTGAAGCGGGTATTGAGTAGGATAATAGGAGAAGGGTTATTAGGAGCGATAAGGGATAGGAAGACCATGATCGCCTACGTACTGGTGGGACTCGGCATATAGAAGCAGAAAGTTACGTCCTACAGTTTTTATTGGACCACTATGCTGTTTTTTTGTTGTTTTTTTTTTTTTGTCGAACCACTGCCCAATTAGTGTCTATCCCTGTGGTGCAGCCACCTAAACAATGTGAAACACAAACTTTCTCAACCCTACAGAAACCCCTGGCACCAATAATGCTTGACGTATTTGGTACCTCTAAAATCGTCCCCCGAACAGATATTGGTCGCTGTAGAGCTGTAGAAACAACCTTCAGAAATGGGGATACACCACCCATGATGATCGCAAATGCCAGTCGGCAAATCCCCACCGAAGGAACGTCTAGTTTGCCCCAATCATGACGGTCCCTTTTCATTTAACGACGTTGATATCTTAA
The DNA here is from genome assembly GCA_037127315.1 of Ascarosepion bandense. Classification (NCBI taxonomy): domain Eukaryota; kingdom Metazoa; phylum Mollusca; class Cephalopoda; order Sepiida; family Sepiidae; genus Ascarosepion; species Ascarosepion bandense. The sequence continues at coordinate 55,143 of JBBBDQ010002512.1, forward strand.
CATCCCAGGCAAGGTTCTGTTTGCAACACTGGATGGTAGTGGTGTAAGGACCCGATAGAAAGAAGTAGATTAGAATTAGAGGAAGAATTTACTACTTGTTAAAGCTGGCTTCCCTCTGTCTGTTCTATAAATAAATTCATGGCTTCTGCTCCAACGAGCTTAAGTCACTGCTACCTCCGCAACAGGTGTTTACTCGTGCAACCAGACTGCCAACTGGGTCTCACCCATTCACAGTTAAATCAACCAAATGCAGACGACAATTCTACTCCTGCAGCTTCTTTTCTCGCACTTTCCACCTGTGGAACTCGCTTCCATATTCTTGCATTCCTGATGGCTACAACCTCCAGGAATTTAAATGCAATTTCAATACTCATCTCTTGACCACTTGACAGTTTTTTCTACACCACCCTGTATCCTTACCTTTTTCTCCACCTTTGCAACTGTCATCACATCTATAGTTTGGAAGAATAGTTATAGATGAAGGAAACTCTGAATTCTAAAACCAGCTTGAAGAGGGTCTATAGCAGGATAGACTCGGTTCTATACCGTTGGGTGAATCGTTATAGATGAAAGAAAATCTTAATTCTAAAACCAGCTTAAATAGGTTTAATAGCAGGACAAACTGGATACTATAGCTTTGGGTGAATCGTTATAGATGAAAGAGACTAAATTCTAAAACCGGCTTGAAGGGGGTCTATAGCAGATTACACTCGGTTCTATACCGGTGGTTGAATCGTTATAGATGAAAGATGCTTTGAATTCTAAAACCAGCTTGAAGGGGGTTAATAGCAAAATAGACGGGTTTGTATAGCGTTGGGTGAATCGTTATAGATAAAGAAAAATCTTAATACTAAAACCAGCTCGAAGATGTTTAATAGCAAGACAGACTGGGTTCTATAGCTTTGGGTGAATCGTTATAGATAAAGGAAATTCTGAATTTTAAAACCAGCTTGAAGAGGGGTAATACCAGGACAAACTGGATACTATAGCTTTGGGTGAATCGTTATAGATGAAGGAGACTGAATTCTAAAACCGGCTTGAAGAGGGTCTATAGCAGAATAGACGCGGTTCTATACCGGTGGGTGAATCGTTATAGATGAAAGATGCTGTGAATTCTAAAACCAGCTTGAAGGGGGTTAATAGCAAAATAGACTGGTTTGTATAGAGTTGGGTGAATCGTTATAGATAAAGAAAAATCTTAATACTAAAACCAGCTCGAAGATGTTTAATAGCAAGACAGCCTGGGTTCTATAGCTTTGGGTGAATCGTTATACATAAAGAAAAATCTTAATACTAAAACCAGCTTGAAGAGGGTTAATACCAAGACAGACTGGCTTCTATAGCTTTGGGTGAATCGTTAAATATGAAGGAAATTCTGAATTTTAAAAGCAGCTTAAATGGGTTAATAGCAAAATAGACTGGGTTCTATACCGTTGGGTGAATCGTTATAACGGTTATGAAGGAAATTCTGAATTTTAAAACCAGCTTGAAGAGAGGTAATTCCAGGAAAAATTGGATACTATAGCTTTGGGTGAATCGTTATAGATGAAAGAGACTGAATTCTAAAACCGGCTTGAAGGGGGTCTATAGCAGGTTAGACTCGGTTCTATACCGGTGGGTGAATCGTTATAGATGAAAGATGCTCTGAATTCTAAAACCAGCTTGAAGGGGGTTAATAGCAAAATAGACTGGTTTGTATAGCGTTGGGTGAATCGTTATAGATAAAGAAAAATCTTAATACTAAAACCAGCTCGAAGATGTTTAATAGCAAAACAGACTGGGTTCTATAGCTTTGGGTGAATCGTTATAGATAAAGGAAATTCTGAATTTTAAAACCAGCTTGAAGAGGGGTAATACCAGGACAAACTGGATACTATAGCTTTGGGTGAATCGTTTTAGATGAAGGAGACTGAATTCTAAAACCGGCTTGAAGAGGGTCTATAGCAGAATAGACTCGGTTCTATACCGTTTGGTGAATCGTTATAGATGAAAGATGCTCTGAATTATAAAACCAGCTTGAAGGGGGTTAATAGCCAAATAAACTGCTTTCTATAGCTTAAGTTGAATCGTTATAGATAAAGGAAAATCTTAATACTAAAACCAGCTTGAAGAGGGTTAATACCAAGACAGACTGGGTTCTATAGCTTTGGGTGAATCGTTAAATATGAAGGAAATTCTGAATTTTAAAAGCAGCTTAAATGGGTTAATAGCAAAATAGACTGGGTTCTATTGCTTTGGGTGAATCGTTATAGATGAAGGAAATTCTGAATTTTAAAACCAGCTTGAAGAGGGGTAATACCAGGACAAACTGGATACTATAGCTTTGGGTGAATCGTTATAGATGAAGGGGCCTGAATTCTAAAACCGGCTTGAAGGGGGTCTATAGCATGATAGACTCTGTTCTATGCCGTTGGGTGAATCGATATAGATGAAGGGTGCTGTGAATTCTAAAACCAGCTTGAAGGGGGTTAATAGCCAAATAAACTGCTTTCTATAGCTTTAGTTGAATCGTTATAGATAAAGGGAAATCTTAATAGTAAAACCAGCTTGAAGAGGGTTAATACCAAGACAGACTGGGTTCTATAGCTTTGGGTGAATCGTTAAATATGAAGGAAATTCTGAATTTTAAAAGCAGCTTAAAATGGGTTAATAGTAAAATAGACTATTTTAGCAAAATAAACTGGGTTCTATAGCTTTGGGTGAATTGTTATAGATGAAGGAAACTGAATTCTAAAACCAGCTTGAATAGGGTCTATAGCAGGATAGACTGTGTTCTATAGCGTTGGGTGAATTGTTATAGATGAAGGAAACTGAATTCTAAAACCAGCTTGCAGAGGGTTAATAGTAGTATAGACTGGGTTCCATAGCTTTGGGTGAAACGTTATAGATGAAAAAAAAACTGAAATATAAACCAGCTTGAAGAGGGTTAATAGAAAAACACTCTGGGTTATAGAGTTTTGTTTGGCAACCAGGAAGTTCTGAATACAAAATCAGCACGGAGAGTGTTAATATCAGTACAGACTGTGTTATATAGCTTTGGTTGGCAACCCGTCTATGGCAGAAAGAACAGTCAATCTAATGCTCTGACAAACCTCTAAGCACTCTTTTCTAACATGCCTTGAGTCAGCATAGAATTGTACGCTTATAATTTTAGCTTGGGAATATCTCATTTGCGCATTCTGCAACAACTCAGAGTAAGTAAGCGTCTTATAATGATTTTTGCAAAAGCTACTAGTGTGCATAAGAAATCTTAGAAGTGTCATTGAAATTTCTTTTCTCCTACGCGACGTGTTCCTTCAAGTCATGGGCGATGTGCACAACTTCCTGTCTTTCATAGTCCTTAGTTAAGCCTTTTTTCCTATGTCTCCTAATCCTTGTTCTGTCAACAAAACGTTTTTTTAAAAGCAACAATATACCCAAAACTATATGGGAAATCCGCTTTCCGGCATGCTTCAAATTACTAAACTACAAACATTCGCTGAACTACCTAAATAAGTTCTGCATAAAACACGCTTTCAGGTACACACACACACACACACACACACACTAACTAACTACAATTAACGACAGCAGTAGCAGCGAAAGATGACATTTCGTTTAAAGGTACGGTCTACTAGCGGACGTGAAATCAAACTCCCCTATCTTTCTGAAGATGAGATTCTGATGTTGAAATATTAGTGAATAATAAATAGTTAATATCCAACACACTCTTTACTTTCTTTTATTTTACTAAACTTTATTTTAGTAGCCTTCAAATATCTTACCATACACCTGATATACACAATGCTTCATGCAAATTACAAAACTCATATATATATATATATATATATATATTAATAGGAGCTCTCCTATCATTCTGAAGATGAGATTTTGATCTCGAAATATTAATGTATAATAAATAGGTAATACCCAACACCTTCTTTACCGTCCTTTATTTTACTAAACGCATTGCGAGAGCCTTCAAATACCAACTCATACACCTTATATACACAAGAAAATTACAAAACTCTCCTACAAGGTAATTAATTTTTTTTTTCTATGTCCATTCAGAAACTGGCCTATCTGGCAACGCCCATTCCTTTATAAAATTTCACTTTTTGCTGCAGCTCCCAATTACAGATTTATCAACAATTTACACAAGCTGGTTAAGTAGGTCATGCGCTGCATGCCTCTGTTCCTTTTGCATTCAATATGTGACATTTTCGAAGCCCGTTTTCCTCATGAGGTGTCCTTTTCCCGTCCTTTTTGTTGAATTGGCGTTTGAACGTGATTTGACCACTACTCTCGGAAACAGATAAGCAACAAAAAATAAGCGAGATAAACATAGAAAATATTCATCCCAAGAAAGTGGGTTACATAAGAGGAGAGTGAAGAGACAGAGGAACAGGTCACATGGGGTGTCGTAAAATCAGTAGGAGAAGGATGGAAACACTGGTGTGAAGAGAGCCGCTGAGAGTAGAGCGGAAAGGGAGAAGAACAAGATCCCCCACTAATTAGTACTTAATAATATAATCCACCTCTTCTTCCTACAGCTATGGGTTGAATAGCAAGACTGATTGGGTTCTATAGCCTTGGCTGGCAACCAGTCTACAGCAGAAAGCAACGGCAACCTACTACGGGAAAATTTACCCAATCAGTCATGTCTCTTTCGAGACATGATCGCCCAAAGTGTGTATCACGTATGGCACTTAACTGGTTACTAACGTGGCTGTATGCTACTCTGAGGTGAACTTAGCAAATACAGTGGAACCTGCCTTATGCGACCCTCTTCATCAGCGACCACCTGTTGTTAACAACACTATTTCTATGCACGGACGATTTGCTAATGTTAATTGACCCTTAGTGAGCGACCACCTCCAGAACGCGACCAGCGACTAACATCAACGAGTGAAAATCACTGATCAAGCGACCGCTTTAAAAAAATAGTTGAAAGCATAATAAAATCTTCTACTGGTCATAAAGTGGGGAATTGATTTTCTATTGGTATGAAGTAGTAAACTGATCCCCCACTAATTAGTACTTAATAATATAATCCACCTCTTCTTCCTACAGCTATGGGTTGAATGGAAAGACTGATTGGTTTCTATACCCTTGGCTGGCAACTAGTCTACAGCAGAAAGCAATGGCAACCTACTGCGGCATAATCTTCTTCCCAGTCAGTCATGTCTCTTTCGAGACATGATCGCCTAAGTGTTTCACCTATGGCTTTTAACTTTTTTTAAAAAATCATATCACCCCAAGCAAGGCGGTAACGCCACTGATGTGCAGGAGGCTACATAAGAGTGAGAAGATTAGAAAAGCGAAAACCGGAAACCGCATCCTAAACAGGAAACAAGGGATGAGCCTCTTCACCTGTTCAATAGACGAGGGTGGAGTGTGAACCGGGCGATAGTTCAGTCTATCTAGTCCAATTGAAAAAAAAACCAGCGAGAAGATTAGAAAAGAGAAAAACCGGACTGACTGACTTTATTTCCCCACTATAGTATTTTATAGTGTAATCGTTTCACCCCAAGGAAGTCATTACAGCCACTAAGAGGGGAATGAAGAAAAGGAGGAACAGATTAAAGGGGGTTGTCGTAAAATCGGTAAGAGAAGGATGGAAACACTGGTGTGAAGAGAGCTGCGCGAGAGTAGAGCGGAAAGGTACATGGAAAGGATGAACGTCTAGGAGATAATAGATTGCAATTCACGTTGCGTTTAAAATCTTTGAGATTGTAGCTACGAGAAAAGCAAGTATACGGAAGGGAGTCCCACAAGAGGGAAGTGCGAGAAAAGAAACAGCTAGAGTAGAAATAAATAAATAAATAAATAAAGGCCAAAATAATTCCAAAGACTTAGTTGAGATTTATTGCAGGATAATTATAAGGCCACCCAAATTTTTTTCTTTTAAAATGATGTATTTCATACTATTTTTAGCATTTATTGCCAAGTGAATAATTGTAAAGGAAAATAGAATGGTTCTTTTGTTATTATTACTTTGCAAAATTTTCCATAGCGACAATTTACCTATCGCAAAATTTTACATAGCGACAATTTACCTATCGTACCCTGTAGATTTGCTATATATATATATATATATATATATATATATATATATATATATATGGGTTGGATGGAAAGATATATTAAATTAAATTAAAATTAAAGCAAAAAACGTTTAGAACGGCTCATGATTAAACATAATAGACATTCATTGTTTCTTATATTTAGCAGCGTATGTTTAGAATATATATATATATATATATATATATATATATATATATGGGTTGAGTGGAAAGATATATATATAACTTTGAATTTATCTTTGAACACGTCTCGAAAAACCCACCGAGTATAAACGCGGAGGGAAAAAATGGAAACAAAAAAAGAAACTCTTGAACATTAGTCAAAGTACGAGTCGAAAGAAAAAAAACCGAGACGAGGAACATAACACGTAAAGCGCTCAATACAATAGCAGAGCAAATAAATAAGTAAGTAGCTAACCTAGAGGCAACGGATCTACGTAGGTTTCACCTAATGGATCATCAGGGCAACTATATATATATACTAACGGACATAATTATTAGGCCACCCCAGTGTTTTAAAAAATGATGCATTTCATACTATTTTTAGTATTTATTGCCAAGTGGATAATTCTAAATGAAAATAGAATGGTTCTTTTGTTAATACTGCACAATAACATGTGAATCAAATGAACTGTTCTGGTGTCCAGTTTTTGTGCTCTCTTCCCCATGCTAGTCTCTTCTTCTTATTGGCTGGCCAAAGCAAAGGCTTCCTGGCTGCCATGTAAAATCCACTGGAAAATCTGTTTCTTCTTCCAGCTACGAGTTAAATAGCTGAACATATTGGATTCTATAGCCTTGATTGGCAACCAGTCTAGCGCATAAAGAAATTACAACCAACTGCTTGAAAATCTTCTGCACTGTCAGTCATGTTTCTTTCAAGACATGATCACCCAAGCGTATATCACTTATGGCACTTAAATGACTGATGTAGCTTGTATCTACTGTAAATTGTTCGGTCCGACCTACTTCCGATTAAACAATATTGGTCCCCCATTAACAGACCCAGAAGTTTGCACCTCCCTCTTGTAAACACACGGAAACACCCTCACACACATTTTAGCTTTCTCTAACTATATATGTGTAAATAATGTACACACACACACACACAAACACACACACACACACACACACACACACACACATATATATATATATATATATATATATATATATATATATATATATATATATATAGTGTCCCTCCGTGTGGTTATATATGAGAAGCACCAGTACGTTTTTTGCGTTTTTGAATGTTCTGTGTTCGTCTTGCATATCAGCCTTTGCAGACCAATTCTAAAAGGCACCGCAGCTGAAGAATTCTTTATTCTTTTCCCAACATTCTGATTTTGAATTCCACAAAAGCTGAGTTCCGGTCGAGTGAGTGTTCAAGTCACCTGCTCGTTTCACATCCGGTTGGTTACGTCACTGAAACTCAATTTGGCATACAGGGCACTGTTCGCCATAAAGAAAAGGCAACAAAAAAATTGTGGTGGTCGGGAGCTTATAGTTTTGGTAGAGACTGTGGGGTAGAGATGGCGATAGTGGTTGAAAAAGAAAAGGGGTACTTAGATATGGTATTTTGGGGGCTGTGTGTCGCGTCGGGAATTACAAAGTGCTCAGGAAACCACTATCGTCAAAATACCCCATATTGTCGCTTGTTCACATCTAACATTTTACGCGGTCGAATATATTCCTTTATCGACTTTATTTTTTTTCTCTTATTTTTCGCCCCCCCCCCCTTTTTTTCTTTATTTCGTTTTTCTTTTCTCATTCTTTTCTTTCATTTTCACATTCACTTTCCATTAATTTTTATTAGTTTTTCGCCACCTCAGTTTATTTCTTTTCCACTGTTGGCATTTTTTTTAATATTTTGTTTTAGCGTCGATTATCTCAGGGGTTTTCAAACTTTTTGACATACGGACCCCTTGTCCTTTTGACTTACGGACTCCTTTATATTTCAAGTTTTAGTCTAAGGACCCACTTTAAACGCATATGAAATTTATACATAATTTTTTTACTAAAAATCTAAACTTATTTATAAACGGAACTTTGTCTGTGTGTCTGTGTGTGTGTGTCCGTTACCTATAGACTCCGAAACGGCTAAACCGATTTTCTTGAAAATTTACACAGTTGTACTATAAGCGTCTGCGAGTGTTCTTATCTAGGTTTTGTGTCGAGGTACCCTCGATAAATTTCGAAAATTGATAATTGATAATCGATTTATGGTAAATCGATTTTATATTTTGTAACCACTTGCCGGTATGACAGTACCACCACCTTTAAATTTTTTGTTTTTTATTTTATTTTATTTACTTTTTTCAGTGCAATCTTATCAATTACACCTTAAACTCCCCGATTGATAAAAACAAATTTCGAAAAATTTCAATATTTAAACAGTTTTAAGGGTGAGGGGGGTCTAAGTTTTTCATACAACCTCATAGTAAATCGATCCTGTGCAATTAACTTTTTTGCTTGCGCATATTCAACAACTGAATCCTTTTGCGAAATTTTTGAATAAAGCCATTCTTAGAGTTTCCGAGGAAGATGCCATCGTAAGAACTGAAGAAAACTTGAAAAAGACAAAAACAAGAGCAACAACTCGTCCCAAAACAAAACAAAACAAAGCGACCCCAACGCGAGTGGTTCCAAAATGTATGAGAAACTGAGCCCCCAACTAAAATTGTTTAAATATTGAAATCTTTCCAAATTTCTGATAATCGGAAACTTTATGTAATAATCGATGAGATTGTGTTGAAAAAAGAAAAAAAAAGTGAGAAAGAACAAATTTAAAGGTGGTGGAAGTCTCCTTCAGGTCTACCCTTTGACTTTTATCTGTCTCACTTTCTCTCTTTCTGTTATATTGCAGGAACGATTTCAGTAACAAGGTAAATTCTGAACAGAAAGATTTTCGCAACACGTAAGGGGTAAACAAATAACGAAAAAGTATAATTAACAGAGAGTTCATAAAATGGTAAGTCAAGACGAAATCGGAACGGAAGTCCAATCGCCTCGTACTTCCTTACTTCTTAATCTCTTCGGCGAATCAACTGTCGGGGTTGATAGGATGTCCTATTATAACACTTTCTCGTCATTTTCTCCTTAATTCTTCACGAATATTTTTCTTCTTTTTTGCATTCTTAGTTTTGTTCAATAAATAAACGTAAATTTAGTTAATTTATTTCATTGAACGACTCAAATGTTTCGTGAGAAAACGCTCAATATAGTCAAAATATATAATAAGAGATTTATTGAACATCTAGCACTGATGAGTACTTCGACACGAAACTCTTGAGTTGGTCAAACAGATAATTCTGTATCTCTCTCTCTCTATATATATATTTATTTATTTACTTTTGAGTTAACAGTTTTTTCGATAGTTTTTCTTTATAATAACACAAAAATAAGGAGTCGGCTTGGTACTTCTGGGCCGAAAGTCGGCGTTACTGCCGGAACCGATATGATGTTTAAAAACCCGAAATCGGCAATGAAGGCAGGACATCACTGAATCACCACAAATGAATTGATGGACATTCCAGTCGTCGTCGTCGTCTTCTTCTTCTTCTTGAATTCGTTTGATACTCTATTAGTGTTGAGACAAAACTCAGTGAAGATCAGGTGAAAACCAGAATCCACAATACCTATTCTTCCTTATTATTGTTTCCTACAAATTACAACGTTTTGTTTCTGCTACTTTCAATGACATTCAATCGAGATCAAGGGACAACAAGTTCCCTTAATATGGTGCTGTAAGTGATGTCTTGTGGTGCAGTGAATATCGGCTCAGAACAAGAACTCGGAGTAGCCAGGTTCGAATTCCAGTCGAGTTCGTTTCATTTAGTTACTTATAAATATCCTTGGAAAAGTTATTAATCCATCTCTTTTCCCTCCAGCTATAGGTTGAACAACCGGTCTACTGCAAAAAGTAATGCTAAGTATCAAATTTTTCATATATATATATATATATATGTGTGTGTGTGTGTGTGTGTGTGTGTGTGTGTGTGTGTGGTTAGGTCTTGAAGACTGTCACAATGCGTTTAGTAAAATAAAGGAAGGTAAAGAAGTTGTTGGGTATTACCTATTTATTATACATTAATATTTCGAGATCAAAATCTCATCTTCAGAATGGCAGAGGAGCGTGTGTTTGTCCTAGTGAGTCCGTGCCTTTCAAGGAATGGTTATTCCTGGCTGCTGCTGCTGCTGCTGTCATTAATTGTAGCTGTGCTTGTGTGTGTGTGTGTAAGTGTGTTAGAGCATGTGTGTGTGTGTGTGTGTAAGTATGTTAGAGCGTGTATGTGTGTGTAAGTGTGTTAGAGCATGTATGCGTGTGTGTGTTTATGATATATATATATATATATGTGTATTTTACAGTTTGGACCTTTTTCTGGTCAGATAATATCAGTCTGCTTTAATGTGTGATGGTGTGTGTGTGTGTGTGTGTAAGTATGTTAGAGCATGTATCTATGTGTGTGTGTGTAAGTGTGTTAGAGCATGTGTGTGTGTGTGCGTTTATGGTATATACATGTATGTGTGATTTACATTTGGGACTTTTTCTGGTTTCATGATATCAGACTAAATTATTACAAAACTTTACTATATATATATATATATATATATATATATATATATTCCTGATCAAAATTTTAAGACCACTTAAAAATCTTTAAAAAGAAATATTTTATTACGGATAGAATTTAAACTCCTCCCACTTAAGGTTACCAATACTACAATCTAAAATGTTATGAAAACAAAAAGCTATATTCCAAACATTTTATTTAGAAATTTACATTTTTATAAAATGAGACGATTTACACATGATCAAAATTGTAAGACCAGAGACAAAAATTCTACGAAATTGTACAAAAAGTGTATGAAAACATTCAACAACCAAATTTAACAATGAGTTCTACCTCCACTGCTTTTGATGACTTCAGAAATTCTGTCGGGCATGCTAGAAATAAGCATTTCCATTAAGGTGCGGTTGATGTTGCTCCAGCTTCTGAAGATGGCTTCACAAAGTTTATTTTTTGTTGAATATTGTTTGCCATTTCGATAAACATCTCTTGTCATCCATCCACAAACATTTTCAATTGGGTTCAAGTCCGGTGAGCATGCAGGATGTCCCAAGAAATGGACCCCATTTTCTTGTAGAAAGGTCAAGGTCCGTCTTGCAACGTGGACTGCAGCATTATTCTGTTGGAATAAGCATCCATCCACACACAAACGATGACCCTCCATCATCAATGATGCTTTTTGTAGCATGCTAACATAACCAGCCGCTGTTTGACAATCCTGCACCACCTGGAGCTCCATCGTCCCTCTTTAAGAAAAGGCACCCCATACCATTAAGGACTCTCTACCACTATGATGTGTGAAGAAAATTTCAAGAGGCATGTTTTTGTTATACCAATATCTTTGGAAGCCATCAGGACCATCTAGATTGAATTTTTCTCATCAGAAAACAGGACTTTCTTCCACTTCTCAACGTCCCATGTTTGGTATTCAAAACCAAACTTTAAGTAGTCCACCTTGTGATGTGGAAGCAGCCGAGGAATTTGTTTACGCTTTTTATTTACCATGCCTTTTTGTTGTAAGAGTTGTCTGATGGTTACGGGACTGCAATCAGCATCTGTGACTGTCTTAATTTGACTAGAAGAAAGTCCCGCCTCTTTCATAACAACCCGTCTTATTCTCTTACTCAATGCAGGGGCAATTTTTTGGGGCCTACCAGAGGATTTTGCTTTTCCATAATTCTCACTGTTATTTAGAAAGTTGCAAATCACAGTTTTACTGCGATTTACCTTAGCTGCGATTGCTCGCTGTGACAAATCTTGCTCATGGAATTCTAGAATTCGAGAACGCTCAACTTTGGTAAGTTTGCTTGCTTTAGGCATGGTAACACCTTTACGCAGTGATTGCTAATCTCTAACTGAACTAAACACATTGGAATTACCATAGATCTAACAATTTATACCCCTGGTCTTATAATTTTGATCATGCGTAAATCGCCTCATTTTATAAAAATGTAAATTTCTAAATAAAATGTTTGGAATGTAGCTTTTTGTTTCCATAACCTTTTAGATTGCAGTATTGGTAAATCCGAAGTTGTAGGAGTTTAAAATCTATCTGTAAAAAAAAAATATATATATTTTTAAAAATTTTAAGTGGTCTTAAATTTTTGATCAGGAGTGTATATATATATATGAATAAATATAGTTTTAAGGTGTGTTATATTTATAGGATATAGTGCGCAAAAGTTTTTCCTCGGCTATTTATATATACGTGTCAGTGGGGCATTGTGGGTAATCCTTCTCACGGTTATTTTGTCGAGAGTGGCTTGGTTATTTATTTATTTGAGTAAATCTATTTGATTTGTTATTTGTTTATTCTTTTGTTTTTCGATGATTAATTTATTCATTTGGATTTGTTATTTATTACTTATTTTATTTTTTATTACTTTTTTATTTTTTATTATGATTTGTTATTATTTTATTTATTTATTTAATTTTATTTATTATTTATCTATTGGAATGGATGTCATATCGTTGCCGGTTTGTTAATTTGTTTATAATTTGCTCCTTATTATTAGTTTTCTATTTTTAAATAACGTAGCAAAAATTTGTTTTCATGTCTGCATTTTGATATTATTTCAGATCTTTTATTTAGTAGTTTGTTTTGGTCAGGAAAGGTAATAATAGCTATTTTTTCCTCCAGACACAGTCTGCAGGTTTTGATTGATTGTTGTAGGCCGATGTTCTTTTTCGTATTTTCCATGTTATTTTTGGGGTGATTTGGGTTTTGTGTTTTACTTACCAGATGTTCTTAGAAAGCATTGTTCGGTTCGCGTATTTTCTATTTGTGAAGGATGTTTTGTGTGTGTAAAGTCTTTGTTTCCAGGGTTCTTCTGTTACTCCTTTGTAAATTTTCCCCTCATTATCTGGTGAGCTTACCGTCGCTTGGTATATTACGTTGTTTTCGTAAACAATTACCGTTTAATGGACATTCATTTTTTTTTCTGAAGTTATACGTAGGTGTGGTTTGTTCGCGTTGTTTGTTGATATTTTTTCTGTTGTGCCTTTTTATTATTTGTGCCATGTTCTCGGTGCAGCTGTAGCTGATTTTGTAAAATATTTTGTGCAGAGGGCTTGATTGCGAGAAGTGTTTGTGCAGGAGTTGAAGAATATTTTTCTTATGTTAGTTTTTACGTTTTTACTACATGGTGGGTTGAACCATTTGATATTTCTCTTCCTGTTGTTATTTTTTGTTCTCTGTGGTATGTTAGTAATACCAGGAATCCACTATCTTTTAGGGCTTTTTCATAGACTTTCTTAGCTTCGTTGAATATGTTTTCATTGCTGGAGTTGTCGAAAAGCCTACGTTCAACTGATTTTGGTATCTGCCTAACTATAGATGGCGGGTGATTGGAAGAAGTGTGTATATACAATGGTTTGTCGTGGGGTTTTCTGTATGGTTTATATGTGCCGCTTTTTTTTAAGTTAAAAGTAACATCTAGGAATTCAACTTCAGTTAGGTTCGTTTTTATGTCTATATCGAATCTCTTACTTTTGAAATTCTTTATAATTGCTTTTCTGGTTTCGTCCGTTTGTTATTTGTTACAGTGTTTTAAGGTTATTAGACTGTCGTCCCTGTAAAGTCCTGTATTATTTGTATCTATTATTTTTCTTAGTTCATGTAGTAAATATATGCTTATGATTTCGCAGTTCACTGCTCCGTCGAAGCTTCCCATAGTAGTGTCAAAGATGCCGCCTTTCTTTATCGTTGTGATTTCATTGTCGAATAGTAGTGATTTGCGGGAGTGTTTAATGATATCGATTATCAATAAAACAACGTAATATACCAAGCAAAAATTTAAAATTTTTTTTTTTTTTGTGCATAGGAATTTTTTAAAGTATTTATTTTCTATGATATAGTAGAAGACCGCGTGTTTGACGGTTTCTTCTTCTAACAGGAAAAAAGTTTAATTATTATGTTAATTCTGGTCAATCATATTTATCTCTCATTTGAGCACCTTGCTCAGTTAGCACCTCGGCGATTAAGAAATATTTTTATTCTAAATTTCATGGTATAAACAAATAATACTTGTGTAAATTAGATTAACTTTACAATTTCTAATTTTCCAAAAATAACGTGTCACAAATGTATATTTTAGTTCTTCATGGTTTTTAAAACCAAGAATTAACTTTTATTTACATATGTGTCGATCGTTCATGAATGGCCGAAAATTTTTTTAAAAATTAGATTTCAATAATGTAAATTATGTTTGAAATACACCAGAGTATTATATTTACTAGAAATAGTAAATTTTATTATTTAGCTTTCAAGAAAAATAAAATAAAAGTTTCAAGAAATATCTTTATCTGTAAAAATTCAATTTAAAAGTTACGTATCGAAAATGAGTAGAAGCACTTAGTGTGTATTTATGTAAATCAGAGATTGGTAAACATTTGTAGGTGAGTTAGATTGGCATTTTTTTTTCTTAAAACTATAAATATATTTTGTCCAATTTATGATGATGCAAATAAACAAAAATTCTAATTGATAGCACACTTTCACACACACACACTCACACACACACACACACACACACACACACACACACACACACACACACACATTAACAACAGCAGCTGCCAGGAAGGACCATTTGCTGAAAGTCTCTAACTCAAACACAATCGCCCTAACATTCTGAAGATGAGATTTTAATGTCGAAATAATAAATAGGTGATATCCAACAACATATTTTACTAAAGGCACTGTGATAGCCTTCAAAACCTAACCATATTTCTAATTGATGAATTTCTATTTTCACTGAAGTAGACATTAAACATATAGGAACATTCTAATACAGTATTATAATGCAAATATGCTGGATATTTTGGTGAAAATTGCAAGGAGGTTTTCTTGCGATCTAAATAAGTTACCTCGGCAGCACAAATGAACTAGTCAAGGCGTCATAAATAAAATACTCAAATAGAATTCAGAAACAGAGATTAGAAAAATTTCTGATTAAGTGTTCAATAAAGTACAGTTGGAATCAGTCAAGACATAATATTTAGCAGCGAGTTATAACAGTGGAGACGAGGAATTGAAGCTTATACGTTTTCTGCTGGGGCGATAATTGTTACAAGAAATTAGAGTCAGGTTGGATTTTTTCTGTGCGTTAAGAATGGAAAAACAGAAAATTTTAAGTCCAGAAGCAAAAACAAATTTAATTAAAATAATTAAGAAGAAAACGGACAATTTTTTCCACTTCAAATGTGGTGGCAGATGCCATAACTTTTTTTAAAAATTGTATCACCCTGAACAAGGCGGTAACGCCACTGATGTGTAGGGGGCTATGTAAGAGTGAAAAGATTGGAAAAGAGAAAGCCGGAAACCACATCCTAAACAGGGATGAGCTTCTTCACCTGTTCAATAGACGTGAGTGGAGTGTGAACCGGGCGATAGTTTAGTCTATCTACTCCAATTGAAAAAATAAACAAAAAAAAAGTGTAAAGATTGGAAAAGAGAAAGCCGGAAACCACATCCTAAACAGGGAGAACAAGGGATGAGCCTCTACACCTGTTCAATAGACGTGGGTGGAGTGTGAACCGGGCGATAGTTTAGTCTATCTACTCCAATTGAAAAAATAAACAAAAAAAAAAGTGAAAAGATTGGAAAAGAGAAAGCCGGAAACCATATCCTAAACAGGGAACAAGGGATGAGCCTCTACACCTGTTCAATAGACGTGGGTGGAGTGTGAACCGGGCGATAGTTTAGTCTATCTACTCCAATTGAAAAAAAAAAAAAGTGTTCGGGGTGATATGATTAAAAAAAAATACTTTCCAGCCAAATTTAATATTAAAAATTTAATTGCAATGTCAATCGCTATCTACTTTCCTCCTGATTACTCTTCACTTTTTCTCACACCTTAGTGGTGCTTCCTTTTACTAATTATTCCACACTCAGTAACCAACAACACACAAATGTTTAAACTATTTTAAAAATCGAAAGGCTAGATTACTTCTATTAAGCTTTTCAATTTTCAATTAGTAAATATAGTCTTAAGAATAACATACTTTAACGATGAAGGGGGACATTTTAAAAGGTATTTGAAAGGTTATAAATTATTAAAATAACAAAAACATAATAAAATGAAAATAATTCTTGTAAAAATTCATTATACGTCGAAATTTTTTCTTCAAACTATGAAATTCTTAATATTTAATTGGAGTAGATAGACTAAACTATCGCCCGGTTCACACTCCACCCACATCTATTGAACAGGTGAAGAGGCTCATCCCTTGTTTCCTGTTTAGGATGTGGTTTCCGGCTTTCTCTTTTCCATTCTTTTTACCCTTACGTAGCCCCCTGCGCATCAGTGGCGTTACCGCCTTGCTTGGGGTGATATGATTAAAAAAAAATATATATATATATAGTTTATAAAAATAATTAAAATTTTATCTAAATCAAAAATGGCATAATTTTATTGCATTTTTGTTATCACAGTTCGGAGCAGATTTTCGGAAAAAGGACAATTTTAGCAAAAAAAAGTTTAATTAACTTTCCCCAATGAATCCTGAATTTTATTAATAATAGAAATATAGACAAACTTGAGAATTTCTAGACATTTCAAAAAATTAACTAGTGATGGGGAAGGTAACATAGGTAAAAAATATTTTAACCAAGATTTTCTAAAATTATTTTAAAATAGTTACAGTAATCTGTGAATAAGTCCTGAAAGTTGCATAAAAAACAGACCATTATGTGATTTTTGCAAGAATTTTTAAATTAATGTGCTTTTCACCGGCAAAAAAGAGTTTTATAATATTACGTTTGCCCTTTTCTAAAAATATTAATATTACGTTTACCCTTTTAAAAATTGCATCAATCGCAAACGAAGTAAAAACAAGATTTTTACAAAATTTCGAATGTATTAGAAAGAATTAAAGAAGTTTAAAAATAATTTAAATATACTTTGATCTATTTTGTTAATAATAGCACAGACATTTCGCCGATAAAACATTGTTTTTATTAAGTTTGGAGACTTTTTCTTCATAACTTGCTGTTTATTTCAGTGAATTCATGTCTAATTCTATTAGTCCAAACTATAATTTCTTAATAAACTAATGTTAAACTCTCGGGATCCAGATTTAGTTTTCTTTTTGTTTGTTTTTGTTTTTTCGTTCAACAAAATCCCCCAAAAAATTTTAATCGTTCTGAATCACTTAACTTTACAGATCAAAAGTTTTTTTTTTCTAAATGAAATTCTAACATTTAAATAAATAGGCACCTCCACTCACTTTAGATATCTAACTTTTTAATTAATTTTTTAAGAAAAAAAAGTTTTCTTGAAACTCTCATTTTAGTTTTAACTGAAAATTAAGTGATGAATTTTACTATTCCCAGTAAGAAAAATGCACTAGCGTATTTCAACCAGGAATTATATTGACTGGAATCTAAAAGTTTTAGAATTTAAATATTTGTTCAATTTCTCCGCCATCTTTGAGTGATCGACACATTTGTAAACAAAAGTTAATTCTCGGTTTTAAAAATCTTGCAAAAATAAAATATACATCTGTGAGACGTTGATTTTTAAAAATTATTAAATTTAAATTAAGCTAAATTAATCTGATTTACACCAATATTACTTATTTATTGCATGAAATTAAAAATAAACCTATTTCTTAAACACAGTGTGTTGATGTTATATATTTGACATGTGATGACAACCAGACAGAAATACAAGATAAGAGTATGGCGACCGGAATTGACAAAAACTGTGCAAAATATTTTCCTGTAAGAAGAAACCGTGAATCAGATTACCTTTTAATATGCACATATAAATTACCATACAAAAAAAACAAAACAAAAAAAAAACACACACATACAAAAAAAAAAAATTAGATGTTATTTAGAAATATGAAGGCGTGACGATATTAACCCTTTCTTTTTTCGATTAGTAAATATAGTTTTCACTTAAACTAAGGACAACAAATATTTGAAGTATTTTAAATATAGTTTAGAAACTGTATAGATTATTATGATTAAAATATGAAAACAATTTTTTAAAATGTCATTATTAATCTAAAAAAATGAAATTTTATATAATCTCACTTATATTAATTTTATGTAAATTATTTAAAATTCTATGATAGGAGTTTGATGATTTGATGATGTATCTATGGTTATATAGATCTTTGGCGTATGGTTTGTAATGATTATTATTCAAGTCCTTGGTCACATCATGGAAGTTGATCACTTTAGCATTGGTGATGTTGGTAATATTTAGTTCGTAATCTTTGAATATTTTTATCAGTTCTTTCTCAATCGGCCTGCATTTGTTCTGGTGAAACACACCTATTCCTCAGATAATGGACCCTCCCTCTTATATTAATGTTATGGTGAAACTCACCTATTTCTCAGATAATGTACTCTCCCTCCTATACTAATAAGAGTTAACAGGAAGTTAAATCGAGAAGTTCTTGGGAAGTTCATAGGTGTTCTTAGAAGTTCTAGAGAGTTCTGTAGAGTTATATTGGAGTTCAGTAGAACTACTAGGCAGTTGATATTAGTCGGCGAATACTAAGGAGTCAGCTTTCAGTGGTAGATTACCAAATTCCTAACATTTTGGGTACGTTAAGTCGTTTAGCAACCGACATAGCACGATTATAACCTTAAGTACGAAAACTACTCCACAACATATTTTGTAGACTTGTTTTACGGAGGAGAATTACATCGTCATCTCTACAGATTCCGGTGTCCTTAATTTTGAAAATAAATCTTTGTCGGCATAACAATATTCCAAAAATTTCAACTGCCTCTGCTGAATCATATTCTCACATAGCAATATTAAAGTCTGGGTTAGTTATTTAGGTCTGTTATATACTTCCAATGTTATAGGAAAACAACAATCGTCTTGAGAGACAACGAGGAACAAGAACACGTAATCATAAAATTATAGACTTATATTTTTATTCTTCGTCGATTACGGTTTTGTTGACTGGAGTTAACCAGAGAGAATCACGCACATACGAGGGAGCCGACGGGGAGTCGTTAACCAGCGGGAATTATCTGTTCTCTCTCTGTATTCTGACCTTTTCTCCTTCGACTACAGCTTACAAGTTTTATGCAGAATTATTATCAGAAGGTTTTAAATCAGAAGGTTGGATGTCGGCAGGATGGAATGTGTGGAATAGTGTAGAATAGAGTAAGAATAAAATATACATTTTTCATTTTAGAATAGAAATTTATTAAAAGGGAAAGACTAACATAAGTTGGAGGAGTTAAGGTACAATTAGAAACATTAAGAAGTTAAGAGTAGAGTTCGTACAAAATGTTATAGTAGTAATTGTTGAAATAGATAAGGAGAAAGAGAAAGAGGACAATGTCCAAGTAGCTTGAAGTTTGAAGTTACATTTTAGAGGTGTGTCTCTCTTTCGCTGCTCCCATCTCTCTGACTCTTGACTGACGCCAAGGTCATTTATATAGTCCTTTTAAATTTCACACTTGATCGCCAAGTCCTTCCAAGTTTTACAGGTCGCTCCCATTGGTCAAAAATCATTTCAACACCTACTTGCGAAATCTGGTTTCGACTTTTTTGTTAAGCACATGGTCAATCCTTTTTTTTTTTTTTGGGAAAACCAGAATTTCACACGTCGTTGTGAATTTTTGTAAAAGTGAAGAAGAGACAGGATTTTAATTAATTGCTTATCCGCTACAGATTTTACAAAAATGCCCCCACGAAACTTCAAAGTCGGACTGACTGAAATAAGATCACTAAGCTAAATAACCAGTATATATATATATATATATATATATATATATATATAGGAAAGAATATTAAAACGTTTTGAGTTTAAAAATGTGTAAAAAAAAAACATATTTTTAAACTCAAAACGTTTCAATAGTAGAAATAAACAAATACTGTAAAAAAAAAACACATTTTTAAACTCAAAACGTTTTAATATTCTTTCCTATATATATATATATATATATATATATATATAAAATAAAATCATTTTTTTTTTATAATCATATCGCCCCAAGCAAGGTATTTTACTGCCACTGTTGCGCAGGGGGTTAAATAGGAGGAAAGTTATGAGAAAGAGTGACAGGTTATATAGGGGGTGTCAGGAAGTGGGTAAGAGAAAGATGACTGTGGTCATGTAGTAAGAGATCAGTTTATTTATTTATTGGAATATAGAATTGATCCCCCACTTTATAACCACATTATAATAGTATAGAATTTTTTTTTTATAATCATATCGCCCCAAGCAAGGTATATTACTGCCACTCTTGCGCAGGGGGTTAAATAGGAAGAAAGTTATGAGAAAGAGTGACAGGTTATATATTGTAAAAGTGAAGAAGTGAGTTGATTTTAATTAATTGCTTATCCGTTTGAAGATAACTTTTCTAGGGAAAAGCGCCTTCTCTGCTTTCAAACCCTTGATCCCGATGATTTGTAACTTCCTGCTTTCACAACCATCGATGGCTCTAAATTAGTTCCGTCTACCAAATTTGATTCGCAAGATTAGTTTGCCATAGGGTGCTGCAAGCTTCATGCCGATAACGTCAAGAAGTGACCTCCTTAACAAATCGACTAGGGTCTCATGGTCGGAAAGCAAACGTTTTAACCAATCCGCCACGCTCCCATTTTTCATATACCGGCCAATATTGTTAGGCCACCCCAGTGTTTTAAAAAATCATGCATTTTGCGTGGTGGTGCAATGGATATCGATTCGGAACGAGAAATCGTGGAGCTGAGTTCGAATTCTAGTTGAATTCCTTGCATTCATTTACGAGCAAATAACCTTGGAAAAGGTATTAATCCGTCTCTTCCCTCCAGTTATGAGTTAAATAATAGGACGGATTGGGTTATATGGCCTTGGCTGGCAACCAGTCTACCGCAGAAAGTAATGGCAACCTACTGCGGGATAATCTTCTGCATAGTCATGTCTCTTTCGAGACATGATCGCCCAAAGCGTGCATCAGGTATGGCACTTAAGTGACTGACTAATAGCCAAGTGAATAACAGTAAATGAAATTATTTTTTTTTTTAATCGTATCACCCTGAGCAAGGCGGTAACGACACTGATGTGCAGGGGGCTATGCAATAGTGAAAAGATTGGAAAAGAGAAAGCCGGAAACCATATCCTAAACAGGGAACAAGGGATGAGCCTCTTAACCTGTTCAATAGACATGGGTGGGTGTGAACCGGGCAATAGATAGATCTATCTACTCCAATTGAAAAAAAAAGAAAAAAAAAAAAAAAGAAAGAAACCAAAGTGAGAAGATTGGAAAAGAGAAAAGCCGGAAACCACATCCTAAACAGGGAACAAGGGATGAGCCTCTTAACCTGTTCAGTAGACGTGGGTGGAGCGTGAACCGGATGATAGATAGATCTATCTACTGCAATTGAAAAAAAAACAAAGTGAGAAGTTTGGAAAAGAGAAAGCCGGAAACCACATCCTAAACAGGGAACAAGCGGTGAGCCTCTTAACCTGTTCAATAGACGTGGTTGGACACATAATGAGGAAGAAGGGCCTGGAGATTCAAATACTCACAGGACGAATAGAAGGAGAGAATGACAGGGGAAAGCAGCGCGAGCCGAACTTGATAGGGCTGAGTAAATGGATGGCGGCCTGGGTTTGGCTGAGATGCCCAGAGGAAAACTGTTGAGACAAGAGATAGAGCCAAGCAGAAGTCCATGATCGTCTACGGCATGAAGGCAAACGGCACATGAATTAAAAGAATACACTTATCGTCAGACGCTTAATATTGAAAGAGGTTTCCATTTGTGCCTGACGATAGCAACAAACATGAAAGTCAGTGTTGTGCGTTGTAGTACAGTGGATATCGGCTCGGAACGAGAAACCGGGAAGCCGAGTTCGAATTCCAGTTGAATCCATTGTATTCACTTACGAACAAATACCCTTGGGAAAGGTATTAATCCGTCTCTTCCCTCCAGTTATGTGTTAAATAGCAGGACAGATTGGGTTTTATAGCCTTGGTCGGCAACCAGTCTACCACAGAAAGCAATGGCAACCTACTGCGGGATAATCTTCTGCCCAGTCAGTCATGTCTCTTTCGAGACATGATCGCCCAAACGTGTTTCATGTATGGCACTTAACTGATTGACTGAATATAATAGTTGAAAATATGATTAAGGCTTGTACTTGGCATAAAGTGGGGGATCCGTTTTATGCTGTTGTGAAGTAATAAACTGATCCCCCACTAATTAATTAATAATATAATACATCTCTTCCCCCTCTAGCAATGAGTCAAATAACAGTA
>JBBBDQ010002512.1:82500-180000 GCA_037127315.1 Ascarosepion bandense
ATTGGAGTAGATAGTCTAAACTATCGCCCGGTTTACACTCCACCCACGTCTATTGAACAGGTGAAGAGGCTTATTCCTTGTTTCCTGTTTAGGATATGGTTTCCGGTTTTCTCTTTTCCAGTCTTTTCACTCTTACGTAGCCCCCTGCGCATCAGTGGCGTTTTCGCCTTGCTTGGGGTGATATGATCAAAAAAAAAAAAATTACTTACGAGCAAATACTCTTGGGAAATGTATTAATCCGTTTCCTCAATCCGGTTATGGGTTAAATAACAGGACATATTGGGTTTTACATCCTTGGCCGGCAACCAGTCTACTGTAGAATGTAATGGCAACCTACTACGGGATAATCTTCTGCCCAGTCAGTCATGTCTCGAAAGAGACATGATCACCCAAGCGTGTATCACGTATGGCACTTAACTGACTGACTAAATATAATAGTTGAAAAAATGATTAAGGCTTCTACTTGGCAAAAAGTGGGGGATCAGTTTTCTATGTTTATGAAGTAATAAACTGAACCCTTACTCATTAGTACTTAATAACATAATATATCTCTGCCACCTCTAGCTATGAGTCAAATAACAGAACAGATTGGGTTATATAGCCTTGGACGGTAACCAGTCTACCGTAGAAAGTAATGGCAACCTGCTGCGGGATAATCTTCTGTCGAGTCAGTCATGTCTCTTTCGGGACATGATCGCCCAAACGTTTTTCATGTATGGCGCTTAATATGGGCTTATCTGTTTTATTGCGTTTCCAACGTTTCTGTCGTTGTGCCTTCTGGCCATTTTCAGGTGTATATTAATCCAGATAACCTACAACGAATTCTGAACTGAATCCATTATATTAATCAGGATAACCTACAACGATTTCTGAACTGAATCCATTATATTAATCAGGATAACATACAACGATTTCTGAACTGAATCCATTATATTAATCAGGATAACCTACAACGAATTCTGAACTGAATCCTTTAACTACAGGGGTAGACTGTTCTCGTTACTCTCCATATGTCTAAGGATATCGTCTTGTTATTATTTTTTATTTAGTGCTGTTAAATTATTGCTCGCCCATTTCCAATGCGCCTAATTAAATCCTGCCAGACCCAGGTAATGAACGTATAACCACTATGTAACCATATGTCT
This sequence comes from Ascarosepion bandense, assembly GCA_037127315.1. Lineage (NCBI taxonomy): Eukaryota > Metazoa > Mollusca > Cephalopoda > Sepiida > Sepiidae > Ascarosepion > Ascarosepion bandense. The sequence continues at coordinate 83,646 of JBBBDQ010002512.1, forward strand.
GTTGTTTCAACATTTTTTTAAGGATTATTATTGTTGTAGTTTGGGGTACAGTGAATATCTACTCAGAATGACAAATCTAGGTGCCGAGTTCGAATTCCAGTTGAATTTCTTGCATTCACTTACGCACAAATACCCTAGGGAAAGCTATTAATCCGTCTCTTCCCTCCAGTTATGGGTTAAATAATAAGACAGATTGGGTTGTATAGCATTGGCTGGCAACCAGTCTACCACAGAAAACAATGGCAACCTACTGCGGAATAAATTTTTCTGCCTAGTCAGTCATGTCTCTTTCGTGACATGATCACCAAAGCGTGTATCACGTGTGGCACTTAACTGCCTGATTGAATATAATAGTTAGAAACATGATTAATGCTTCTACTGGGGATAAAGTTGGGGACCGGTTTTCTATTGTTATGAAATAATAAACACATCCCCCAAGTAATTAATACTTATTAATATAATACATAGTTTCTCCCTCTAGCTATGGGTTGAATAACAGGGCAGATTGGGTTCTAAAGACTTGGCTTGCAACCAGTCTATCGCAGAAAGCAATGGAAACCTACTGCAGGATAAATATTCTACCTAGTCAGTCGTGTCTCTTTCGAGACATGATTGTCCAAAGCGTGTATCACGTATGGCACTTAACTGATTGTTGTTCGCAACTACTTGACCATTAATTCCTATAAGTAGCAATCTCTTCGATAGACAATTAAGACTGGAACGGTTTCCAGCCTCGTTCTGACATTTTTTTTTCTTTATTTTAATAACCTTAAAAGTTTTCAACAACCCCAAACTTAGCCCTCGTTTTCAATCATTTAAACCCTGCCCCTTAATTTAATCATCAGTACCGGCACTTCTTGACACCGGAAACGGAAGAAATGCAGGCGTTGTTTACGGGGGTTCGTCCATCCATCTGTACCGCCCACTTTAGTTAGGAACGGACTTCACCGGGGGTTGTCCAGTGCGTTTTGGCGACGCCATTTTTCAGACCATTGGTTTTGTTAGCCTTTTCTTTGTTTGTTTGTTTATCTTACCTCTCATCGTTGGCTACTCTCGTCCGTAAATGCGTCGTCACCGGCCTCATAAAGAATTGCCCACCCCTTTACGCTTTTACTATCTATTTCTTGTTCCTACCCATCCACAAACTTCACAAGCCAAAAAAGTTTCAATATACAACGTACGATTGATAAATTATCGTCGAAATGACGCAAAAATGAAAATAACAAGGACTTCTCATTTTAACATACATCAGTCAGTTAAGTGCCATACATGATACACGCTTTGGGTGATCATGTCTCGAAAGTGATATATCTGACTGGGCAGAAGATTATCCCACAGTAGGTTTCCATTGCTTTCTGCGGTAGACTGGTTGCCAGCCAAGGCTAAAAAACTAAATCTGTCCTGCTATTCAACCCATACCTGTATCAAGAAGATATGGATTATATGATTAAGTACTAATTAGTGGGGGGATCAGTTTATTACTATATGCCAATAGAAAACCAATCCCCCACTTTACCAGTAGAAGCTTTAATTATGCTTCAAACTATTCAGTCAGTTAAGTGTCATACGTGATACAGGCTTTGGCCGATCATGGTCTGAAAATCCAGAAGATTATCCCGCAGTAGGTTGCCATTGCTTTCTGCGGTAGACTGATTGCCAGCTAAGGCTACAGAACCCAATCTGCCCTGTTATTTGTCTAGCGGGGGAAGAGATGTATAATATTATTAATTAAAAATCAGTGGGGATCAGTTTATTACTTCATAATATTATAAGACTGATCCCCCACTTTATGCCTAGTAGAAGGCTTAATCATGTTTTCAATTATTATATTCAGTCAGTCGGTTAAGTGCCATAGTAAAAAACGTTTTGGGCGATCATGTCTCGAAAGAGATATAACTGACTGACAGTAGGTTGCCATTGCTTTCTGCGTAGACTGGTTGCCAGCCAAGTATTTAGAACCCAATCTGTGTGATTATTTAACCCATAACTGAAGGGGAGAGACGGATTAATACCGTTCCCAAGGGTATTTGTGCATAAGTGAATATAATGAATTTAACTGGAATTTGAACCCGTCTTCCCGATTTCTCGTTCCGAGCTCATATCCACTGCACCACAACGCACATCTATATACAATTAGGAAAATTAGAAAAAAATATATTGAAATTTAAAAAAACGATTAAACTTATTCATTAATGTCACTGTTAGCTGCAAGCCCTTGGATGATTTTGGAATCTCTTGCATCTCTTCTAAATGGTTTTCTTCCTTATTTGGTTGAATCCGTGCTTTGTTTTCATCTTTGGTGTTAGAAGGAATTGTGCCCCACACATAATAATCAAAGGGACCGCAGTTTGAGAAGTTAGGTGTTCAAATGTAAATGAAGATGTGAGGCAGTCGAGAGGCAGTCGAGAGGCAGTCGAGACGCAGCGTAAATGAACAGTTTGGACTACACTTCTATCTGCTGACTATTTACACTCGTATTTATATATATGTTCTGTTATTCTAATACACTGGTTAAACCTAATTTCTTGTTTTCCATGTCTTTTTTCCTAACAGGTCACAATTATATGTAACACATACTATCCTGCGTGACTTCCGGGGAGGCAATTAAGAAGCAGCGTGAGACAGTATAGTGGCAGTCGTGAGGCAGTCGAAACGCAGCGTAACTATTTAGTTCGGACGTACACTTCTATCTGCTGTCTACTAACCCTCGTATATGTATATATGTTCTGTTATTTTAATACACTGGTGAAACATACCTTCTTGTTTCCGTGTCTTTCTTCCTGGCCCAAACAGGCCACAACAACTATAGAGAAAAACGTTCTCGAATTTAAAATGTACTTTCTAAATTTCATAAAGGAATCCTGGAATCAGAGTATTTACTACTGAAAAAAGGCCAAAGTGAAAGTAAGCTGAGGCTGGTCACCACATTCTATCCTATATGTAGCGAACCAGATTCACGACGTTAACACTCATAACAAATTGTTCATTCACCACAAGAAATCATCCATCATCTTCCAATCCTACACATATCGCAATACCACATATTCACAGGGGAACCTAAAAGTGTGGGGAAAAATCCACAAATAAAATTTTTGTTTCATATACATTGTTTTTAATATCTAAACTTATTTATAAATGGAACTTTGTCTGTGTATATGCGTGTGTATATGTGTGTCTGTGTGTCTGTGTGTGTCCGTTACCTATAGACTTCGAAAGGGCTGAGCCGATTTTCTTGAAAATTTACACAGTTGTATTATAAGCGTCTGCGAGTGCTCTTAGATAAACATCGAAAATCGATTATTGAAAAAATCGGATTATAGAAGGAGTAGTCCGATTTTAATCAAATTTGATACATTCATTGACAAAGACATAAGAAACGATATTCAGAAGTTTCAAGGATGCAGTTCTTACAATAGTGCAAAAGTCGATAATATATATATATATATATATATATATATATATATATATATATATATATATATAAAAGGCAAGATGTTTGTGTGTGTATGTTTATTTTCCTGTATGTCTGTATTTTTTTTTCAGCCCTTTTGCTTCGGGTTTGGCTCTAAGTAGGTATAATTGTAGTTCTTAGTCTCAGCCATGATACCATTTACTCAGAGGAGTTATTTACCCTTGAAAATTCAGTTTACGACGAAAAAACTTATTTGATATCGATACCAGGAAATCAAAATTTGACTTACATCCATTCATTTTTATTTCAGTCTACGGTTTCGCTTTAACTGAAAACAACTATTGCTTTTTAGTCTTTTGTGCCAACGTCCAAAGAGTCTGAGCTCCAGGACAATGGATTAGTTTTAAAGCTTTCATTACAGCCGAGCAACGCCGGGTTATACTGCTAGTACCTAATAATATAGTGATATGAAAATGTGTTGGAAAAGGAATGAACTCTAAATCAAAATACTATATAACAAAACATCAAGCAAAAAATAGAAGATGTGAGTAAGACCCTTACATCCCACAAAAATAAGTATTCTGCCAGTTGAACAGGTTAAGAGGCTCATCCTTTGTTCCCTGTTTAGGATGTGGTTTCAGGCTTTCTCTTTTCCAATCTTCTCACTTTTTTTTTTTAAATTGGAGTAGATAGATCTATCTATCGCCCGGTTCACACTCCACCCACGACTATTGAACAGGTTAAGAGGCTCATCCTCTGTTCCCTGCTTCGGATGTGTTTTCCGGCTTTCTCTTTTCCAATGTTTTCACTATTACGTAGGCCCCTGCACATCAGTGGCGTTACCGCCTTGCTCGGGGTGATACGATTAAAAAAAACAAAATTTGTAACGTTGTGTTTTCTTTGTAAAACTGATGCCTTTTTTGCTTAAATGATGCCTTTTTTGTTCAGATGATGCCTTTTTTGCTCAAAGTAGTTCAAAATAATAAATTTCATTTTTAAATGTCAGAAGATAATGCAAATGAAACACTTGAAACATTTTATTTTAGATTCAATTCATACAAGGAAAAGCATCCTAAGAACATCCTAAGTGTATTTTCAGCATCACAGTCTCTATTTTCTGACCTAGAGAAACTTAATTTTCTGTGGAGGCTTTATTGGACGCAAAGAATCCCTTTTGTGTGAACAAAAAAGAAAAACTTTGATGTCACATTTTCTTAGATGTTCAAACTTTGTTTGTATTTTGCTTACATTCACATTTCTTTCATAAATTTTTGACGTACACTACCGGCCATAATTATTAGGCCAACCCAGGTAATTATTAAATATTTATAACTCCATTTGATGCACATGTTATTGTGCAGCATTAACAAAAGAACCATTCTATTTTCTGTCGGAAATTTACAGATGTAACGGGTCTCCTGATTGGCTGATTTAACCCGAACCTCGTTTTGAACTTTAGGCGGGCTTTACCAGAGGTTTTTGATTTTTTTCTGATGGTTTTGTTCTCTCCTTTTCTCAGCTAGCACGAACAGTATCGGACGTATTTGTGCCGCTCCGGATTTTTGTTGCAGCAGGGCCTAAATTGGCGCCCACTTGTCTCGCTATATCGAGACCATCTTACCAATTCTTTGTAATCTTTTAGGCTAATGCCACAACTTTGTAACAGAGAAAATCTCTTGTTACCCTTCTTACCTTAAAAAGGATACCCTATGGGCAAAGCCTTGCCTTCCTAGAGAAAAATTCTCTAAGCACTATCATCTTATACCAAGATAAGAAACTGTGAAAGAAGCTGACCCAGAAGAAAGTTCCTGTACGTCGCGGATCGCAGTTCCTTGTGTCTTTTTCATCCCACTCCTAGACGGAGGATACTATACCAAGCTAAGCAGAGAAAAGAGACTATACCAAGCTACACTGTAGCAGCAAAATTCAGCATATTTTTGCAAGACAAATAAATTGTTTTTTCTATACCAGGTATGTCTTGTTATGTTTGATAATTTCCTTTCACTGCTTAAGCGCTAAGCTATGTGAATATATTTCTCACATTTCATTTACAATTATTCACTTGGCAATAAATACTAAAAATAGTATGAAATACATAATTTTTTTAAAACTGAAATAGCCTTATAATTATGACCGGTAGTATATATATATCAAAACTACATAGTGCGATGGCTAAATTATCGCTATTTGCCTTGTAAAGTTTTGAAAAGTAATAATAACAAAAGAACCATTCTATTTTCATTTAGAATTATCCACTTGGCAATAAATACTAAAAATAGTATGAAATACATCATTTTTTAAACACTGGGATTGGTAAAAATCAAAATTATGTCCCTTTCTCAAATGTCTATCTCTTTCGTTCCTTTATTTTTTTTGTGTATTCAGGATGTGCGTTGTGATGCAGTGGGTATCGGCTCGGAACGAGAAATCGGGGAGCCGAGTTCGAATTACAGCTGAATTCATTGCATTCACTTACGCGCAAATAACCTTGGGAAAGGTATTAATCCGTCTCTTCCTTCCAGTTATGGGTTAAATAACAGGACAGATTGGGTTCTTTAGCCTTGGCTGGCAACCAGTCTACCACAGAAAGCAATGTCAACCTACTGCAGGATAATCTTCTGCTCAGTCAGTCATGTCCCTTTCGAGACATGATCGCCCAAGCGTGTTTCACATATGGCACTTAACTGACTGACTGATGAAATGATGTATTTCATACTATTTTTAGTATTTATTGCCAGGTGAATAATTGTAAATGAAAATAGAATGTTTTTTTTTTTTTTTGGTTAATACTAGCCAATAACGTGCATCAAATGAAATTATAAATATTTAATAATTGCTTATATTGCAGTTTCATCAATAAAAAAATAAAGAAAATTTAAAGTGAGTCGGACGAGTTCATCTTTGATTCCTTGCCTTGTAAAATTTTGCAAAGTAATAACAACAAAAGAACCATTCTATTTTCGTTTGGAATTATCTCATTAAAAATAGTTTGAAATACATTATTTCTCAAAAAAAAAAAGAAAAAAAAAGTGCAGTGGCCTAATAATTATTGCCGGTTGTGTATATATTTGATTAAGTTTTATTTTGTTTTATGTATTTGATAAATATTAATATTTTAAAAAAATCATACAAAAAAACTGATGGGGGTAGAGAGATAGAGATAGATATGCCCAGGTAGAAATAGAATAGGTATCTCCGTCCATTTTCGATACCTAAATTTAAATTTAAATTTTAAAAATAAATAAGTTATCTTCAAGCTTTAAAATTAGCTTTAGTTGAAAGCCAAGAGTTTACATTTTAATTCCAGAAAGAAAAATACACGGGTGTATTTTAAACCGAAATTATATTGATTTTAATCTAATTTTTTCTGAACTGCAAAAATAAAATTTAAATTTCTTACCAGTTTTTCTTGATCGACATATTACGTAAACAGTACGTAAACAGTATGTAAACAGTAGCCAAATTTCTGTTTTAAAAATCTTGCAAAAACAAAACATACCTAGCTGACAAGTCATTTAAGTCAATTTTTAAAATTCAACCTTACCTTTATTTGATTTCAATCAAGAAATAATTGCTTACTGCCAGAAATTTACAACAAAAAATCTTTTTAACTCCGGTAGCCCTCTTTTATCTCTGAAACCGAGATGACGAAAGATAAGACATCTGGAATTTGTCAAGAACGCTGAAAGAGGGATGACCATACGGGCCAAAATTTCAGTTACGTTATAACATAAAATTTTCAAAATTTAATTTTTTTTTTGGTTTTTATGAAATAATAAAATTAAAAATTTAACTTAATATTTTCAGCAATTATATAATATTTTATAGAATTTTAGTTTAGATTTACAGTCAGATATTTGAATATGCTTTCTGAATAAATAAACATTAAAAAATTTAAATCTTTTAAAAAATAATTTTAATTTAAGAAGAAAGAATGAAATTGAAATAACCGAACTAAGTTATATTATGTTATTTATTAATAAGTTATCATTAAGTTTAAGGCATGGTAAAAATATCTAATTTAATTTTTATGGAAACCTAAAAATAGAGTAGATAGATACACAATAAAATAAAATAAAATAAAGGAACGAAAAAGATAGACATTCGAGAAAGGGACATAATTGTGATTTTTCCCAATCCCTGAATTTATCAAAGTCAGTACAGAGACTGCGATATATCCATTGAACATGTCAAATGCAAAACAGCCGCTTTGTGACTGTGAGGTGAACTCAGGCAATGTACATTTCAACAAGAAATAATAGTTTCATGCAACACTACAATATCAAAACAATGAAGAAATGTCCCTGGCAAATCAAAATGAGATAGATTACCCATTTAGTTTCTCAAAATTTAGAAGTTCGCAATGTACGACCAAAATGGATTTTTTTTAAAGCGGTCGCTTGATCAGTGATTTTCACTCGTTGATGTTAGTCGCTGGTCGCGTTCTGGAAGTGGTCGCTCACTAAGGGTCAATTAACATTAGCAAATCGTCCGTGCACAGAAAAAGTGTTGTTAACAACAGGTGGTCGCTGATGAAGAGGGTCGCATAAGGCAGGTTCCATTGTATTTGCAAAGTTCACCTCAGAGTAGCATACAGCCACGTTAGTAGTCAGTTATTTAAGTGCCATACGTGATACTCGCTTTGGACGATCATGTCTCGAAAGAGACATGACTGACTGGGCAGAAGATTATCCCTCAGTAGGTTGCCATTCCTATCTGCAGTAGACTGGTTGCCATCCAAGGCTATAGATTCCAATCAGTCTTATTATTTAACCCATAACTGAAGGGAAGTGATGGATTAATACCTTTCCCCAGGGTATTTGTGCGTACGCGAATGCAAGTAATTCAAATGTAATTCGAACTCGGCACCCCCATTTTCCCGTTCGGAGTCGAGATCCACTGCACCACAACGCATATCCGTCTACGTTAGTAGAGACTTCCGATTGATCCGTTATTAACTGACTTCAAATCTGCACAATATCGGATAGAAGATTTATAACGGTCAAAAGAATTTTATATATTTGGCTAGAAAACCAACGCCGAAATATTTTAAGCTTAATCAGCGGTACAAGGAAGAGGAAATGAGTTCCCCCGCCTATTACATATTTGCCTTACCTATACAAGAGATAATCACTATGATTTCATTTTTCCACACCGAATAATAAACAATAATATAATATCTATCTATCTATCTATCTATCTATCTATCACAGCCGGTTCATTTTCTATCTATCTATCTATCTATCTATCTATCTATCTATCTATCTATCTATCACAGCCGGTTCATTTTCTTTCTTTCTATCTATCTATCTATCTATCTATCTATCTATCTATCTATCTATCTATCTATCACAGCCGGTTCATTTTCTTTCTTTCTTTCTATCTATCTATCTATCTATCTATCTATCTATCTATCTCATTCTGTTTATATCTATCTATCTTTCATTCTGTCTATCTATCTATCTATCTATCTATCTATCTATCTATCTATCTATCTATCTATCTATCTATCCGAATAGCATACATGTGTGGACGGGCATTATTGGTTCTCAACGTGATGACTTCAGGCTGCCATACGTCTGTAAACCACTTGAGCTGGAGCGCTAAGCTCATCTGACTGGTTGTTTTTAGCACGGCAGTACTGGGTGAAGGATCTTCTCAATGCAGGCCACCGGCCAGAGTGGAAGTGTTCCTCCGATATAGCTACAACGGCCACGTGTTCGCGACCAAAGGCCAGTCGCCCAGTTGGAGGACATCGGCTGTGTACTAATTTGGAAAAGAGTGAACTCTGCTAGGTTAAAATGTCCTAGACACATCACATGATGATCACGCCAAGAAACCATTAGCGGAGGCGCAATCTCTGACACAGATAGAGAAAAATAGTGAACAGCTCAGCACGTCGACGACCCAAAGTCTCCTTCCGGAGTTAGGGGCGAAAGAAGAAGAAGAAGAAGAAGAAGAAGAAGAAGAAGAAGAAGAACCTGGAGGATGAAGAGGAGGAGAAGTAGAAAATGACAAAATATCGGATAATACTGGGTAAAATTGAATAAAATATCTATAGTGATAAAATATCTATAGTGCGTTGTGGTACAGTGGATATCGGCTCGGAACGAGAAACCGGGGAGCCGAGTTCGAATTCCAGTTGAATCCATTGTATTCACTTACGCGCAAATACCCTTGGGAAAGGTATTAATCCGTCTCTTCCTTCCAGTTATGGGTTAAATTGCAGGACAGATTGGGTTCTATAACCTTGGTCGGCAACCAGTCTACCGCAGAAAGCAATGACAACCTACTGCGGGATAATCTTCTGCCCAGTCAGTCATGTCTCTTTCGAGACATGATCACCCAAGCGTGTATCACGTATGACACTTAACTGACTGAGTGAAACGGGTTGCGATATACGTAGAACGATGAAGCAAAATGAAGAAAGCGAATGAAAATAATGAATGAAACAAATTAATAAAAAAATGGAAATTGAAAACAAAAGTTTATTTCCAAAGAAAATTAATATCCTATTATAATTATGCTCGTCCCTATTTAGTTAGTTCTCACGAAGGTTGCACCCTGCCAATCAGTCAGTTAAGTGCCATACGTGAAACACGCTTGGGCGATCATGTCTCGAAAGAGACATGACTGACTGGGCAGAAGATTATCCCGCAGTAGTTTGCCATTGCTTTCTGCCTTAGACTGGTTGCCAGTCAAGGCTATAGAACCCAATCTGCCCTCTTATTTAACCCATAACTGGAAGGAAGAGACGGATTAATACTTTTCCCAAGGGTATTTGTGCGTAAATAAATGCAATGAATTCAGCTGGAATTCGAACTCAGCTCCCCGATTTCTCGTTCCGTGCCGATATCCAATGCACCACACCACATACATAATGGACTAGTCCATTTTTATATCGTGGAAAGAAGAAATAATTATCACATACGCTACTTGGTTTCAGTGAAAGAAAGAAAGACGATAGATAATGGGCTATCCTATTTTAATTACGTGAGCGAAGCAATTATGAGAGAAATAAAAGTCTTGCCAGGATTTGTCATTGGCGGCCACAATTTTAACAAAATCCGATGCGCAGATGACACGGTGCTGATAGCAGACACAGAAATGAAAATGCAGGATTTTCTACTGAAGTTAGCAAAAGAAAGTGAAAAGAAAGGAAACTGAATGTTTGGTCATCAGCAAAAAGAGGAGACCAGTATGCCAACTGCAAGTTGGAGATTCTAAAGTAAAACAAGTAAAAAAGTTCAAATACCTGGGAAGTGTTTTGACAGAAGATGAAAAATGCGACACGGAGATCCAAAGACGCATTGGCATGGCCAAAGACGCATTTCAGAAGCTAACCAGATTACTGAAAGACAGGAAAATCTCATCAGAAACAAAGAAAAGAGTGATGGATTGCTACCTGATATCTGTCCTTCTTTATGGAAGTAAGTGCTGGATGATCTCATCAAAAATGAAGGGGAGGTTTGAGGCAGCAGAAATGTGGTTTTACAGAAGGATGCTGAGGATACCATGGACAGAGCACGTGTACAACGATGAGGTGTTGGAAAGAATGCAAACGAGAAGAAAACTGATGATAAATGTCAAAAAGAGAAAAATTAGGTTCCTGGGACACGTAATGAGGAAGGATGGCTTGGAGAACTTGATACTCACAGGTCGGATAAATGGAAGAAGAGACAGCGGAAAGCAGCGCGAGACGTACTTGTTAGTTTGAGCAAATGGTTCACGGGGGGGGGGGGGCTTGGGAGAGATGCCAAGAGAAAATATTATTGCGATCGACAAAAGACACAGCCAAGTGGAAGTCCATGATCGCCTACGTCCTGAAGGGACACGGCACATGAAGAAGAAGGCGATAAAACAAAAGACAGTCAAAGACGCTACTTGGTTTTATTTAGAAAGAAAGATGAAGTGTTGGACGTCTGTTTCAGTGAAATGCCAAGAGTTGTTGATTACAAATCTTTTTTTTTATTTTTGTACCCTCTTACTTCTTAAAGTAACGACCTGTATTCATATTTATGAATTTTACTGCAATATTTTTTAAAAGTTTTTAAATTCAAATATTTAACTATGTGATCTGGAATTTCTACGGGCATTTTATTGTTGTAGAATTGTTCATGAGTTTATTCAATCATTAATTTTAATTAAGATTTATGAGTATTAACCCTCTAAGGCCATTCGTATCATATTTGATACAGTATGAAAACAAGCCTTGAAAGAAATATTTTCCTGAAAAATTTTTTAAGAGAAATATTTTATAAATTTCAAATGAAAGCAGCACTGACTGCTTAGTCAATGAATACCAAATGTTTCCTTATAGGGAAATACCAAATGTTTCTTTATAGGGAAATACTGTATCAAATATGATACGAATGGCCCTAGAGGGTTAATAGATAGATAGATAGATAGATAGATAGATAGATAGATAGATAGATAGATAGATAGATAAACAGACTGAGATTAACCCTCTAGGGCCATTCGTATCATATTTGATACAGTATGAAAACAAGCCTTGAAAAAAATATTTTCCTGAAAAATTTTTTAAGAGAAATATTTTATAAATTTCAAATGAAAGCAGCACTGACTGCTCAGTCAATGAATACCAAATGTTTCCTTATAGGGAAATACCAAATGTTTCCTTATAGGGAAATACTGTATCAAATATGATACGAATGGCCCTAGGGGGTTAAAATAGGAAAACTTTTTTTTTTTCGGATTAAAAACAATTTCTATAATTCTAACATGTTTAAAAGAAATGATTCTAATCTTAATACCAAGGAAATTCTCTCCACTCTGTTAAAAGCATTAACATTTATTCTTAAAAATAAGCCTGGTTATGTTCGGCTTTTATTGCTTTCATTGTGTGAAAAGTATACGCGGAAGATATGTGTACGTATAGGTATGCTTCTGCCTGTGTGTTCGTGTACGTGCGTGACTGCCTGTGTACGTCTGCAAACAAGTGTAATGTTAAAATAAACTTTTGGCTCAGAGATATGTCGGAACTGTACGGACTGACTTCATTCTTCGAGAGATTTGTATACCAAAGTTGCATCCCGGAATTCTCACGTGCTAAAATCATTTTCTTTTTTAGTCTTTTATACAACCAACTATATTTTTCTTCTTTCTTTTCTCTATCTACCCACCAACACCAACTTTGTAAGCATTTTTTTTTCTGTTAGGGTGGGGAGGTGCGACTACCGCCTTTGTTTCGTTTATCAAAAACGTCATTCTGCCGATTTGATATTTTCTTTTTATTACAATTAATGGACAATTTGTTTTCCATTTCTTCTGAATTGTTCTGGAACCTCAATACGTGGAAGACTCCGAAAATAGTAACTCCTATTTATTTACACGCAGCGAAATATAGTCAAAGTCACTGTCAACGCGCCTATACACATTGGTTTTTCGCCAGTGATGAAACAGTGGCCGCATTTCGCCAACGGACACAGCTATTTCACCCCTGCTGAAACGCATGAACACCAAATAAATGCGCTGGCATTATCTATTTTGTCTCTGTAAACTATAAACATTTTAAATTCAATATAAACCTATTCTTTCAGAAACTTGAGACAAAGAATACAAAATACAGGAAAATTTCGTTAGAAACAAAGACAAGAGTGCTGGATTGCTATGTGATGTCAGTTCTTCAATATGGCAGTGAATGCCACTGAAATGTGGTTCTACAGAAGCATACTGGATATAAAGTGGGGGATCAATTCCATATTACAATCAATATATAAACTGACCCCTCACTTTGTGGTCACAACAGTTTCTATACATTTATATTCCTGAGATCCGAAAGCACGAGGATGCATTCCAGAAGTTAAGTAAACTATTAAGAAACAGGAAAATTTCGCTAGAAACAAAGAAGAGAGTACTGGATTGCTATGTGATGTCAGTTCTTCAATATGGCAGTGAATGCTGGACAATATCATCAAAGATGAAGGAAAAACTTGAAGCAACTGAAATGTAGTTCTACAGAAGGATGCTGCGGATATCGTGGACTGAGCATGCAAGCAACGATGAGGTGTTGGAAAGAATGGCAACAAAAAGGAAATTAATACTGAGCATCAGGAAGAGGAAACTAAAGTTCCTGGGACACGCAATAAGGAAGGAGAGCCTAGAGAACCTGATACTGCCTGGCTAGATAGAAGGAAAGAGACAGAGGAAGGCAGCGGATAACATATTTGCAGGGCCTGATCAGGTGGATGATGGAACGGGTTTGCCAGGAGTAACAGGAGCAAACATACTAAGAGCCACGAGGGATAGGGAGACGGGGAGAACCATGATTGCCCAAGCCCTGAAGGGACAGGGCACATAGAAAAAGAAGTAATTATAAACAAGTATCAATTTATATCAATTGGTGAAATGATATAATCGCCTTTTGCACTCTCATGTCATATGTCATTTTGCCAGGCTGCCGCTAACCTGTCTCTCGTAATAAATCAACGATATGTGAGTAACTGGTGGGAGCTTTTAACATTTATTGCATCACCAGAAATGGTCCATCTGATATCACAGTGGAATAAAATAATAAAACAAGACATTCACTTTCGCACTTTTTATTGTATTTTCAAGAGGACAACACTCTTCTTTTTTTTCTTTTCGCAATTCTCTCCATTCTTCTTCTTCTTTTTCTTCACCTCCTCCTTTTACATCTTCTTCATCATCTTTTTCAAGTTCTTCTCTCTCATTTTCTTCTCCTCCTCCTTCTTCTTCTACCCCTCTTCCCCTTCTTCTTCTGCTCCTCCCTCTTCTTCTATTTCCTCTTCTCCACTAACATATTCTTCTTCATCATCTTCCTCACGTTCTTCTTCTTCTTCTTCCTCTTCTTCTTCTTCTTCTTCTTCTTCTCTCATTTTCCTTCTTTTTTTCTATAAAATTTTTCCTCATCTCATTTTTGCTATTTTCTCCTTTATTATAGCTATTTTATTGAAATGATTTGCTTGAACATTATTTTTGATGGATACTCGTACTTAAATAGATATTCTGTTTATAATCAAACAGTATATATATTTATTTCTACTGGCCTGATTATTTACGATAATTATCATGTTACGGAAATTAACGAAGATTAACGAAATTGGTTATAAACAGCCGACAATTTGAAATGATTTGTTTGAATATTATTTTTGATCGATACTCGTATTTAAGTAGATATTCTGTTTATAATCAAACAGTATATATATATTTATTTCCACCGGCCTGATTACTTACGATAAATCTTTATTACGAAAATGTGTGTCATTTGGCAGGATTGGAATAAATGTAAACATGTTACGGAAATTAACGAAGATTAACGCAGTTGGTTATAAACAACCGACAATTTAAAATTATTTGTTTGAATCTTATTTTTTATCGATACTCGTATTTAAGTAGATATTCTGTTTTATAATCAAGCAGTATTATATATTTATTTCTACCGGCTTGATTATTTACGTTTAGACTGTTGGTCATTCGTGGTCGAGAGGTCTGTTAGTGGCTTCCCCTACGTGGATAGGCGTCGCAGTTTCGAATCATGTCAAATGACACATATTTTCATAATAAAAAATTATCATAAATAATCAGGGTGTTAACAATTGATGTTTCGTTCATGTGTCGCTTTGGCTTCAGAATCATTTCATTCGGCCAGTTATGTGCCATACGTCATACACGATTTGGGCGATCATGTCTTGAAAGAGACATGACTGGCTGGGCAGAAGATTATCCCGCAGTAGGTTGCCATTACTTTCTGCGGTAGACTGGTTGCCGACCAAGGCTATAGAACCCAATCTGTCCTTTTATTTGACTCATATGTAAAGGGAAAAGAAATCTATTATATTATTATGTAGTAATTAGTGGGGGATCGGTTTCCTATTGTTATGAAGTAATAAACTGAACTCCCACTTTATGACCAATATAAGCCTTAATCATTATTCCAACTATTATATTCATTCAGCCAGTTATGTGCCATACGTCATACACGATTTGGGCGATCATGTCTCGAAAGAGACATGACTGACTGGGCAGAAGATTATCCCGCAGTAGGTTGACATTGCTTTCTACGGTAGACTGGTTGCCGACCAAGGCTATAGAAACCATTCTGTCTTGTTATTTAACCCATTACTGGAAGGAATAGTCGGATTAATACCTTTCGCAAAGGTATTTTCGCGTAAGTGAATGCAATGAATTCAGCTGGAATTCGAACTCGGCTCCCCGATTTCTCGTTCCAATGCACCACAACGCACATCCATAATCATTTGAACTTTATAAAAATGAAAGCTTTGGGCATCCGAGAATGATACACCCCATTAGTATCCTTTATGAACAGGGGTGCAGAGTGTCGCAAACTATCAGGGATATGCCCAACTGGTTATGGCCAAAGTGACAAGCAAATCTGTGATAATTACTGCCATCTTTTTTTTTTATTTGCCATGTACTTTTAGGACGTATATGATTATGGTGCCCTGTCACTTGCTCCTTTTTGATATTTTACTATCCTTTCCACTCACTGATCTAACAATAACTTACAAAGGCTTCTTCTCACTGTACTTCCTCCCTTTAACGTATACCTAGAATGTCAAATTCTTCAAGCGATACTCATTCTTTTTCTGTAGGTAGCGTATCTTAAGGACATGGGCATTCATAGCGCTACAAGACATGTATGTCTTGGTAGGATTTTTCTCAGACTTTCAACATCCTTCCTGCCATCCATTAACAAAGATACTCTGGTAAATAGCCCACTACTTTCACTGCTCTCACTTAATCTTAATATCCCTCGTGTGGGTTAATATTTCCAATTCACAATTCATCATTAACTAGTTAAATTCCATACGAGATACACGCTTGAGCGATCATGTCTCGAAAGAGACATGAATGACTCGGCAGAAGATTTTCCTGCAGTAGGTTGTAGTTACTTTCTGCAGTAGACTGATTGCCAACCAAGGCTATAGAACCTAATCTGTTCTGTTATTTAACCCATAGCCGGAGGGCGAAGCGACGGATTAATACCGTTCCTAGTGTTATTTGTGTGTAAGTAAATGCAAGAAAGTCAACTAGAATTATGTATCCAATTTTTCATTTGCCTGGATTATGAGTATAAAGTAGTTTTCTAAGAGTATCCTAGATGTGGCACAAGGCCGAAAGTATGGGACACCCAGTGAGGATCGAACTCACAATTCAATTGTAATCAATCTAGCGAGACAATCTTGCTAACCATTACACTACTTCGATGGATCTTTTTTTTTCTTTTGTGGCACAAGGCCGAATTATGTTATGGCACAAGGATCCAACTCACTCTTCAATGGTAATGATTCTAGCAAGGCAAGCGGTAAATTTTTGATTTGTTCCCCGAAGGCCTTTACCCCTTCAAATCTTTCTAAAACATCCTTATTTCCGTGCAAATGTAAATGCTGAATTCAAATCGATAATTGTTTATTGACGAAACCTACCTTTTTTCAAGTTAACGACCAGAAAAATATCGAACTTCTTGTCGCTGTTTATCTCACCCCGTAACCACGCTTCAAAAATGTTATTCACTGCAGAATGACTTCACGCGTATTTTGCCGAATCTTTGGCCTTTTTACTTTCTTTTTGCAATTACTACGCGGAAATTGAGTTCTAAAACCAAACAAATCGCGGAGTAATTGTTCAAAGGAAGTAAATAGGCCGAAATAAGTATCCTACGCCTCAAATCATTCAGCGGTGAATCAGATATGAGAACAGTGGTAAGGGGTAAGATATAGTCCGATTTTTTTCTGGTCGGTAGCATAAAAAAAGGTAGATTTCTTCAATAAACAATTATCAATTTTGAGTTCAGCATATACATTTGCACGGAATTAAGGATGTTTTGGAAAGATTTGACGTGGGTAAAGGCCTTCGGGGAACAAATCAAAAATTTACCAGACAAGCTTGTTAACTATTACACCATCTCGATGTGTTCATGGATTATGAGTATAAGTGCCATTTTGTTTAAGACTTTGTCATTGCTTATTTGATCTGTTCATAGAATTCCCATCATTCTTCCGGCTATTCAACCCATAGTTGTAGGAAGAAGAGATGGATTGTATTATTATATACTAATTAGTGGGGAATCAGTTGAGTACTGCATGCCAACAGAAAACCGATCCCCCACTTTATGACCAGTAGACGCGTTAGTTATTCTTGCAACTCTTTAGTCAGTTAAGTGCCATACTTGATACACGCTTGGGCGATCATGTCTCGAAATTGATATGACTGACTGAGCAGAAGATTATGCCTCAAAAGGGTGCCATTGCTTTCTACAGTAGACTGGTTGCCGACCTAGGCTATAGAACCCAATCTGTCTTGTTATTTAACCCATAACTGGAAGGTATAGTCGGATTAATACCTTTTTTTTTTATGTTTTTGCTGCCTCCTGTTCGCTTCGTAAATCGTTGGAAAATCTTTCAGAATTCACTGCCATATATGGTTATTGCATAGCAATCCAGCAGTCTTTTCTCTGCTTTAAGGATTTTTTAAACATTTTTCTTCAAATATTCTCTTTACATATTCTGTCTATGTTATTCTCATCATCCTTCTGCAGAGCCATTTGTCGTTGCCTCGAGTTTTTTCTTTTGCATGTATGGAGAGATGATTTTCAAAAAGCCACTTCGATGTGTCACAGGATCAAAAGTATGGGGTACCGAGTGAGGATCGAACTTACTAATCAGTCGTTATAGGTTCCAGCGAATACAAGCTTGCTAACCATTAAACCGCATCGAAGTGGCCCTGCATATATATGGAGAGATTGTCCGGCATTCACTACAATATGAGGATCGATACGACATAATAGTTTAAAACTCTTTTCTCTTTACTTTCGTGATTCTTAATACATTGCTTGGCTTTTAGAAGGCATCTTTCGCTAGTCCAGTGCGTGTTAAGATCTCGGTGCCACATTTTACATCCCTTGTTAAAACACTTCCCATATCTGGTTGGGTGCTCCTGCAATACACCTAGGAGTCCTTGAGAAAATCCAATCTGTAATGTGATCGATTCCGACCTGGCAGCACAGATACAGTCACATTCTCACCGGCGCAATGTAGCTTCACTTTGTCTCTTCTACAAATACTTTCACGGCTACTGCTCACTAGTTCCCCCTATATACAAATTTACTCAGGCCACAAGATTTGCAACTAGGTCCCACCCTTTTACTGTGAAACCAATAAATTGTAAACGCAAATACTACTCCAACAGCTTCTTTTCTCGCAATTCCCGCCTGTGGAATTCCCATCCGTTTACTTGCTTCCCGACTGCTGCAATGTCCAGGAGTTTAAATGTAAAGTCAATAGTCATCTCCTATCTCATTAACCTGCATCCTCTTTCTCATGCTCCTTTCTCCGTCCACCCCACTCTCATCAGTATTCTCATCCTTCTATTATACACTTCCTGACACCCCCTATAAACTGTCACTCTTTCTCATAACTTTCCTCCTTTGTAACCGCCTGTAAAATAGTGGCAATAAACTGCCTTGCTTGGGGTGATATGGTTATGAAGAAAAACTGGATCGGAGCAGGGTTGAGGAGGGGTAACAAGAGAAGTGGTGTTAAGAGCCACTAAGGATAGGGAGATGTGGAAGGCCATGATCTCCTATGTCCTGAAGGCACACGTCACATAGAAAAAATAAATCTAAAAGACATAATCAGTACTGAGAAGAGGTGGATTCATACATAAACAGAATTTGATAAACAACTATATCATTATGTTGGTATAAAGTGGTGGGGGTGTCAATTCTAAATTATCATCAATATGTAAGCTGATCCCTCACTTTGTGGCAGTGTTAGTTTCTGTATATTTATATTCTAGATTTAAGAGCTCTCTCTTATGCACCTATCTCCACCCACTCTACTCTCGTTAGTATTTTCATCATTCTCTTACCCACTTCCTGACACCCCCTATTATAACCTGTCACTATTTTTCATAACTTTCTATGTGAAACATAGCAGTAAAATGCCTTGCTTGGAGCGATATGATTACGAAAAAAACAATTCTATACTATTATAATGTTTATATAAAGGGGGGGATCAATTCTACATTGCAATCAATATATAAATTCATCCCCCACTTTATGGTCACAGTCATCTTTCTCTTACCCAAATCCTGACACCACCTATATAACCTGACACTCTTTCTCATAACTTAAATCCTATGTAACCTCCTACTCAACAGTGGCAATAAAATGCCTTGCTTGGGGCGACACGATTATAAAAAAAATCTATACTATTATAATGTGGGTATAAAGTGGGGGATCAATTCTACATTACAATCACTATATAAATTGATCCCCCACTTTATTGTCACAGTTATTCTTCTCTTACCCCCTTCCTAACAACCCCTATATAACCTGTCGCTATTTCTCATAACTTTCCTTCTTTGTAACCCCTGCACAAAGGTGGCAGAAAAATGCATTGCTTGGGGCAATTATAGGATTATAACAAAAAAGTAGATATTTAAGCTTCAGTAACTGCATGATGTTGATATTTGCAATTTGTTGCTCTGATCGTAGGTTTTTTTTATGTATCCTCGAAATTTCAACTCTCTTTCCGAATTTACCTATAATTTCCCTGTAGATTCCAGTTTCCTTCAAATATCATTGTTTCTTTCATGACACATTCCATGGCATTCTCAGCATCGTTCTGTAGAACGCACATATTTATTTCTCAAGTCTCCTCTTGAATTGGGAAGAAACCTTCTAGCATCTACTTCCGTAGCTCAAAACTCTTTTCTTTGTTTCTCGCTCATTAGTCATATTTTTCTTTTTTTCTTATATGATTTTACACTTGATTGCAGACACGGAAAGAAAACTACAAGACCTCCTACAGAAGGTAGCTGAAGAGAGTGACAAGAAAGGATTACAAATAAGAAAACCGAATGCATGGTCATCAACCAAAAGAGCAACCTAAAATGCAAAATACAGGTGGCGGGGTGGGGATACTAAAATCAAGCAGGTACAAAAATTTAAATTCAGATAATTTTCCTGGGGATGTGAGCTATACTCTTAAACATTGTTTTTATATACTGTACTTTCCAGGTATCTTCTAAGACAGTCGTAGTTTTGTAAGACAGTTCTTATTGATCTGTTATAATAATAATAATAATAATAATAATAATAAAATGGAAGAAGTTATACAGTTCTGGGAAAAAATATGGGCTTGCCCTAAAGAACATAACAAAAAGTAGATTGGATTGCACAAGAGATAGAACGAATGAAAAATAAACCAGAACAGACAAAATTTGCACTAAAAAAAGAACACAATTGGAAATTTCCAGGTATAGAAAAAATCTCTCACTTTTGGCTAGATTATTTAAATACAGCACATAAAAAAACTAGCCAAAGAACTTCAAGAAATGCTTAACGATCCCACCAAAATTCCTGCATGGATGACCAAAGGAATTACATTTTTTCTACCCAAAAATAGTGACACAAACAACCCGAAAAACTACAGACCAATTACATGCTTTCCTACAACATATAAACTATTAACATCTATTTTAACAAAAGAAACATATTTCTTCTTGGAAAGAAAGGACATACAACCGCTTAAACAAAAAGGGTACAAACGTGGCTGTTACGGATGTAAAGACCAATTGCTTATTAACAGAATGATACTGGATATTTGCTACAATAAAAAGAAAAATCTTAGTATTACCTGGATAGATTATCGTAAGGCATTCGATAGTGTGCCACATTGCTGGATTTTAAAAACTTTAAATATATACAAGATATCAACCGTCATCATCAATTTCATCAAACAGTGCATGTCTGTATGAAAAACAACCCTTTACCTCAATCATATAAATGGAACCTATAAGTCTGATGAAGAAGATGTTCAAAAGAGGTATATTTCAAGGTGATTCTTTGTCTCCATTACTATTCTGCATATCATTAATAGCACTAACCAGTCAACTTAACAAGACAGAGTGTGGTTATAAAATACCTAAAATAAATAAGCCATCTATTTTACATGGATGACTTAAAGTTTATACTAAGAATGATAATGAGCTGGAAGGTTTTCTGCAAACTGTAAAATGCTTCAGCGAAGACATTGGAATGAAATTCAATTTGAACAAATGTGCTAATGCTACAGTTTTACGTGGATCACTACAAGAAACATCCTCAACTAGCTTAGACCCTGCTGTAACAATGAAAGAATTAAAGCCAGAAGAAACATATAAATACCTAGGTGTAAATGAGAGTGAAAACATTCACCATAAAAAAATGAAAGAAATAGTGCGTAAAGAGTACTATAGAAGGCTACGACTGATATTAAAAACTGAATTGAATTCTCAGAACAGAATCATGGCCATTAATAGCCTTGCAATCTCAGTTGTTCAATATAGTTTCAACATCTTAAACTGGACTCTAAACGACATCAAGCGAATGGATTATAAAACAAGAAAGCTTCTTTCTAAACATAAGATGCATCATTCAAAGACTGATGAAGACCGTCTATATACACCGCGGTGGAAGTTGGAATAGGTCTTATTCAGCTGGAATTGTCATACAAGACAACAACTATTGGCTTACTAACATACATAGAAACAACAAAGGATTGGATGAAACAAATAGTAAGGCAACATGAAGAAAGAAAGAAAAAATATTCAATAATAAAAGAAGGCAGTAAATTCAAACAAGATTTACAGTTAGTAGATTCTGTAGAAAAGCAAAACAGAAGCCAAGAACCAACTATTGCGGCAAAAAATATGAAAATGAAAGCCAAGAATAAAGCTCTTGAACAGATGAAACAACACTGGCAAGACAAACCTCTGCATGGCCAATATCCAGAACGTGTCAATAAATCCAATGTTGATAAAGTTAATACTCATCGATGGTTACGTGCATCTGGACTAAAGTCTGAGACGGAAGGCTTATTCTTGCAGCGCAAGACCAAAGTCTTTTCACTGGGAACTTTCAGGCAAATATGATACGTAATAATGTGGATCCAAAATGAAGGTTCTGTAATAAATACCAAGAAATAATAGACCATCTAATCTCAGGGGGTTCTGTATTTGCCCCAAACGAATATAAAAATCGTCAAGATAAAGTGGGGCAATATTTACATTGGACAATGTCCAAACACTATGGAAAACACTGGTATGAACATCACCCAGCACCGGTTACAGAAATAAAAGATGTCACCATTCTATGGGATTACACCATCTGCACAGACAGAAAAATTAAAGCAAATAGGCAGGACATTATTGTTAAAAACAAGAAAGAAAAAACTTGCCTATTAATTGATATGGCCTGTCCAGCAGATTGTAACATAGCAACCAAGGAATTCGAAAAGCTGTCAAAATATAAAACCCTGGAAATTGGAATAGAGAAAAATGTGGAAATTGAAAACAAGAATCGTGTCAGTGATAGTAGGTGCACTTGGAATGATAAAAAATAGAACAAAACAATACATTGAAAGAATCCCTGGAAACCCCAGCTTAAGAGATATACAAAAAATTGTTTTGTTAAGTACAGAACACACACTAACGCTAGGAATGTTAGGGGAGATAGAAAAAATATGAAATGGAGCCATAGCAACACACCACGACCTGCCTTAGGTCTTCCTGCAGAATTGGTTGGTAGTGCAACCATAGCAAAAATCGAAATATGATGAAAAACGACAACATAATAATATGGAAGTCGTCACGATAGAGTGGGGCAGTGTTTGCATTGGACAGTGTACAAACGCTGTAGAGGATATGTAGACGAGCACTGGTGTGAACATCACCCAGCACCGTTTGCAGAGTTGGTGGATGTCGTCATTCGGTGAGATTGCACCATATGCACAGAGAGAGGGATTGAAGCAAGTGGGCCGGACATTGTTTTTAAGAACCGGAAAGAAAAAGCTTGCCTATTAATTGATATGGCTTGTCCAGCGGATTGTAACATAGCAGCCGGGGAGTTCGAGGAGCTCCCAGAGTATGGAGACCTGGAAGTTGAAATGGAAGAAATGTAGAAATTGAAAACAAGAGTCGTGCCAGTGTTAGTAGGTGCACTTGGAATGATAAAAAATGGAACAAAACAACACATTGAAAGAATCCTTGGAAACTCCAGCTTAAGAGATATACAAAAAATTGTCTTGTTAAGTACAGCCCACACACTAAATAGAGCTTTGTCTATGTAACGCTAGGGATGATAGGGGAGATAGAAAAAACATGAAATGGAGCCATAACGACACACCACAACTTGCCTTAGGTCTTCCCGCAGATTTGGTAGGTAGTGCGACCATAGCGGAAATCGGAATATGATGAAAAATGACAACGTAATAATAATAATAATAATAATAATTATTATTATTATTATTATTATGTCATTTTTCATCATATTTCGATTTCTGCATTGGTCTCACTACCAACCAAGTCTGCGGGGAGACCTAAGGCAGGTAGTGGCGTGTTGTTATGACTCCATTTCATGTTTTTCTATCTTCCCTATCATCCCCAGCATTACATAGATAACGTTTTCCTTAGTGTGTGGGCTGTACTTAATAAGACAATTTTTTGTATATCTCTTAAGCTGGGGTTTCCAGGGATTCTTTCAGTGTGTTGTTTTGTTCCATTTTTTATCATTCCAAGTGCACCTACTATCACTGGCACAACTCTTGTTTTCAATTTCCACATTTTTTCTATTTCAATTTCCAGGTCTTTATATTTTGACAGTTTTTCAAATTCCTTGATTGCTATGTTACAATCCGCTGGACAAGCCATATCAATTAATAGACAAGTTTTCTCCTTCTGGTTTTTAACAATAATGTCTGGCCTGTTTGCTTCAATTTTTCTGTCTGTGTAGATGGTGTAATCCCATAGAATGGTTACATCTTCTATTTCTGTAACCGGTGCTGGATGATGTTCATACCAGTGTTTGTTTACAGCTTTTCCATAATGTTTGCACATTGCCCAATGTAAATATTGCCCAACTCTATCGTGGCGATTTTTATATTCGTTTGGGGCAAGCACAGAACAGCCTGAGATTAGGTGGTCTATTGTTTCTTGGTGTTTATCACAAAACCTGCATTTTGGATCCATATTATTATGCATAATATTTGCCTGAAAGTTTCTCGTGAAAAGACTTTGGTCTTGTGCTGCAAGTATAAATCCTTCAGTTTCAGACTTTAATCCAGATGCACATAACCATCGATGAGTATTAACTTTGTCAACATTGGATTTATTGGCACGTACTGGATATTGGCCATGCAGAGGTTTGTCTTGCCAGCGCTGTTTCATCTTTTCAAGAGCTTTATCTTTGGCTTTCATTTTCATATTTTTTGCCGCAATAGTTGGTTCTTGGCTACTGTTTTGCTTTTCTACAGAATCTACTAACTGTAATTCTTGTTTGTATTTACTGCCTTCTTTTATTATTGAATATTTTTTCTTTTGTATTTACTGCCTTCTTTTATTATTGAATATTTTTTCTTTATTTATTTATTTTTTCTTTATTTTATTTATTTTTATTATTATTATTATTATTATTATTATTATTATTATTATTCTGTTTCTCTAATTTTACGACAATTATTTGTTGAATCAAAACTACGTAGCAAATTTATAAGTTCTATTTACACAAGCTCTACTGTTACGCGAAATTATACAGATTTTATATTTCCTTTACATCGACAAAACTCCACTGAATAGATGAGCAGACCCACATCGTGTCATTTTTAACAGTTTGTTGTAAATAGGGTCTAGCAATGATATTGTTAAATGAGAAAATCGGGTCCACATCTCTAAACCGGAGATATAAATCGAATATACTAACTTCACTCGTAAAACAAAAACACAAAAAACAAAAAGAAGTCAGTTTCGTCTTCGTCGAAATCTTCTTGTAAATATTTCTTAAGCATACACCTAAAAAGAATAATCTCTGGAACATTTCCACAGCGAAGAGCCCGATTACATTTTTTTCTTTTACGGACCCCGTTTCTTGCAATTACCGTCAACAGCAGGACGTTTGGGTCCACCGGAAGTGTCCACTGGTTCCTAGACTTTTTACGCAGCGTTCGCCTTCCTGTCGCCCCTGTTGCGCCCCCTAGCAGTGGAGATGAGAACAACAGATGCAGCCGCACCCACGACAGGGGATTTCATTGGCACTGGGACAACTGTTTTTGACATTTTAAATGTCCTTTGATGAGGGTACGTTTCATATTTAATAAAAAAAAAATGAAAAATACACATGTTATGCTGATAGATTTTACGGTGGCCGAGACGAGCTATAATGACAATTTCTGTTCCAATTTTTGCGATATATCATTATTATACATCGGCAACGGACAAAAACCAAATGAATATAGGCGTTGGTTAATGGTAAGCTATTAAATATTTTTGTTTAGTAGAACGAAAAGAGCTGGAGGCATACGGACAAATAAGCTAACAACATTGTCTTAGATAATGTCTATCAGGGAGTTCAAAGTTATTTTTGAGTCCTCTTCTTTTTTTCCATTAGTCGTAATTGTTTTTTTATGATTTTATGCTGTGTGCTGTGTGGCTCGCACAAAAATATCAGTGAATATTACTCACCAACATCATCAAATATTTCTTGAGATCCTAGATGATTGCAGCGATCGATTCAAACATTCTACCAGCGCTGAAACAATTAGACAAAGCGGCGAAATAATTTAATCTAAACTTATTTATAAAAGGAACTTTATCTGTGTGTGTGTGTGTGTGTGTGTGTGTGTGTGTGTGTGTGTGTGTGTGTGTGTGTGTGTGTGTGTGTGTGTGTTAGACGTTGGCACGAACGACTAAAAAGCAATAGTTGTTTCTAGTTAAAGCGAAACTGTAGACTGAAAGAAAAATGAATGGATGTAAGTCAAATTTTCAGTTCCTGGTATCGATATCAAATAAGTTTTTTTCGTCGTAAACTGAAATATGAAGCTAAATAAGTCCTCTGAGTAAATGGTATCATGGCTGAGCTTAGAACTACAATTATACCTATTTAGAACCAAATCCGAAGCAAAAACTAAAATAAAAGGGCTGAAAAAAATACAGACATACAGGCAGATAAACAGACACACACACAAACATCTTGCCTTTTATATATATATATTATCGATTTTCTGCACTATTGTAAGAACTGCAAACTTGAAAATTCTGAATATCGTTTCTTATGTCTTTGTCTATGAGTGTATCAAATTTGATTAAAATCGGACCACTCCTTCTATAACCCGATTTTCGATTATCTATTTTCGATATTTATCGGGGGTACCTCGACACAAAACCTAGCTAAGACCACTCGCAGATGCTTATAGTACAACTGTGTAAATTTTCAAGAAAATCGGATCAGCCGTTTTGGAGTTTATAGGTAGCACACACACACACACACACACACACACAGACAAAGTTCCATTTATAAATAAGTTTAGATTATAGAAGAAACCTCGGAGATGGAAGAAAAGTTAACGCAGCCTCAAGTTGTAATACAACAGACTCGTCAACGACCTGAACCTTCAGGAAATACGAGGGTCATTCAATAAATAAGGTGTTGGGACAGCACACAAAATTGTCCATTATGACCTTGCCTACTCGAAGGTCAGCTGCAAGGCTTCACACGGCAGCCCAAACAGTGCAGACCATCAACGAGCTGGACTAGGAACTGCTCCCTCATCCACCTTACAGCCCAGACCTTGCCGCTTCAGACTTTCATCTGTTTGGTCCCTTGAAAGCGTTCATGAGAGGCACGACGTTTGAAAGTGACGATGAAGTCAAAAGTGCTGTGAGTGATTGGCTGAGACATTAGTCCAAAGATTTTTACGCTGAGGGAATACGGAAGCTAGTGCACAGATGGGAAAAGTGCGTGACACTGCTGGGAGACTCCTTTGAAAAAAAAAAAAGCTTCTAATTGTATTAGAAGTCCTTATACCGAAAAATTCACCTCATTTATTGAATGACCCTCGTAGAAGCCCTTATACCGAAAAATTCACCTTATTTATTGAATGACTCTCGTAGAAGTCCTTATACCGAAAAATTCAACTTATTCATTGAATGACTCTCGTAGAAGTCCTTATACCGAAAAATTCAAATTATTTATTGAATGACCCTCGTAGAAGTCCTTATACCGAAAAATTCACCTTATTTATTGAATGATCCTCGTCGAAATCCATATATCGAAAAATTCACCTTATTTATTGAATGACCCTCGTAGAAGTCTTTATACCGAAAAATTCACCTTATTTATTGAATGACCCTCGTAGAAGTCCTTATACCGAAAAATTCACCTTATTTATTGAATGACCCTCGTAGAAGTCTTTATACCGAAAAATTCACTTTATTTATTGAATGAACCTCGTAGATGTCCTTATACCGAAAAATTCACCTTATTTATTGAATGACCCTCGTATATGTGAACAACACGACAATGAAATACAAAGGTCAAATTTGAAACGGAAACTAAAAATAGGAGACACTAAGCGAAGTGTTTGTGACATCAGCAAATGACATGATCCCCACCCCACAAATAAAAAAAAGGATTAGTTAGAAGAACGAGTGAATCACTGAAGAGATTCTTGACATTATGCAAAGGAAACAGAAAACTAAAGCCACGGCACTGAAAGGAATACAGGGAACGTCAGAAGCTCATGAGAAGAAAATTCAGACAAGCAAAAAAAAAAATATTGCTCATCATAATTTCTCAGAAATAGGGAGACTGAGCACCACAAATAAAATCAATCAGTTAAGTGCCATACGTGATTTTTTTATAATCATATCACCCCGAGCAAGGCGGTAACGCCACTGATGTTCAGGGGGCTACATAGGTGTGAAAAGATTGGAAAAGAGAAAACCGGAAACCGCATCCTAAACAGGAAACAAGGGATGAGCCTCTTCACCTGTTCAATAGACGTGAGTGGAGTGTGAACCGGGCGATAGTTTAGTCTATCTACTCCAATTGAAAAAAATTAAAAAAACAAATAATAACAAAATTTTATCTTCCCTCTTAATAATAGCATAAACATTTTGATGATAAAACTGTTTTTATTAAGTTTGAGCCCTTTTTAGCATCAGGATATGCTGTTTATTTTTTTGTGTTTGTGTTTGTGTTTTGTTTTTGTTTTTTAATCGTATCACACCGAGCAAGGCGGTAACGCCACTGATGCGCAGGGGGCTACGTAAGAGTTAAAAGATTGGAAAACAGAAAGCCGGAAACCACATCCTAAACAGGGAACAAGGGATGAGCCTCTTCACCTGCTCAATAGATGTGGGTGGAGTATGAACCGGGCGATAGTTTAGTCTATCTACTCCAATTAGACGCTTTGGGCGATCATGTCTCCATAGCTACATGACTAACTGGGCAAAAGATTATCCCGCAATAGTTTGCCATTGCTTTTTGCGGTAGACTGGTTGCCAGCCAATGTTATAGAAGCCAATCTGTCTTGCTATTCACCCCAAAGTTGTAGGAAGAAGAAGTGGATTATATTATATAGCACGAATTAGTGGGGGATCATTTTAATACTTCATGCCAATAGAAAGCCGATCCCCACTTTATGACCAGTAGAAGTTTTACTCATGTCTCCAACTATTATATTCAGCCAGTGAGTTATGTGCCATACGTGATGCACGCTTTGGGTGATCATGTTTTGAAAGAGACAAGACTGACTGGACAGAAAATTTTCCCGCAGTAGGTTGCCATTGATTCCACGGTAGACTGGTTGCCAGCCAAAGCTATAGAACTCGATCTGTCCTATTATTTAACCCATAACTTGAGTGAAGAGACGGATTAATACCTTTCCCAAGGCTATTTGCGCGTAAATGTATGATATGGATTCAACTGGAATTCGAACACGGTACCCTGATTTGTCGTTCCGAGTCGATATCAACTGCACTACATCCGCGCTGATTTTATAGTATGCTTAAATTAATTAAATCTGATTAACAAGCGGCAGTCATGGGAGTATTAAATTTTACTAGCCATCTTTCCGAATCAGAAATTTCAATTGGTTCTTTCAGGTTTACGAGTTTTCTTTCAGATTCTGTTTCTTTACAACTTCCTCGTTATACAAATGTTCTTTCATTATTCTTCTCCTATGTGTCCTGTTCTTCAGAGCGTAGGCGATCATAGCTTTCCACGTCTCCCTGTCCCTGGTGGCTCGCCCTCTCCTGTTGCAATATGCAACCCTCGTTCCATCAACTACCTGATTAAGTCCTTCAAATCTGTTATCCGTTGCTTTCCCCTGTCTCTTTTTCCCCTCAATCTGGCCTGTTAATATCAGGTTCTCCAAGCCCTCTTTCCTCATTGCCTGTCCCAGGAACTTCTTCCTGATGTTGAGTATTCATTTCCTTTTCGTTTCCATCATTTCCAAAACTTCATCTTTGCTCACATTCTCGATCCATGATATTCGCAGTATCCATCTGTAGAACCACATTTCAATTGCTTCAAGTCTTTCCTTCATCTTTCATGATATTGTCCAGCATCCACTGCCATATTGAAGAACTGACAACACATAGCAATCCAGTCCTCTCTTCTTTGTTTCTAGCGAAATTGTCCTGTTTCTTGTTCATAAATCTTTGAAACCACATTTTTCTCAATTCAACTCTCTTATTCCTTGAATAGAATTTTCGTAAAAAAATTTTCTGAAATTCAAATTCAATTTACATTGTGCTTTACTTAATTTCTGAATTACATCTGTCTCGATTCCAGTTTGTCTTTGGATTTTGTTGTCATAATTTCCTGTCCTTTATTACTGCTTACGGCCATATCACGTTGAATACACCGGTTTTCGCTCGCTCACCGAAGTTAAGCAACGTTGAGCCTGGTCAGTACTTAGATGGGTAACCGCTTGGAAATATCAGGTGCTGTAAGCGTTTATTGGATTACAGCCATATCACGTTGAATACACCGTTTCTATAAAAAACAACAATAAATTGTTGAAAGAAAAAGGTATTACCAGCAATAAATAAATAAAATTTAGTTGGCAATAAATGACCCGCCGAGGTTGATATGCCATGAAAACAAAACAACCAACAAACCTTTATTACTAAACGGCTCAAAGCAATACGTTTTTGTATCTATTAGTATTGAAGTGTAGCGAGCTTGTTAATGTTTCTTTGATTCGGCCTTGTGTCAGACTTAAATGAACTCCCTACAGTTTACAAATTTCATCCAGAATTATTATCAGAAGGTTGTTTGTCGGCAGTTGGAATGTGCGGATTAGTGTAGAAGAGTGGAATAATAAAATATACATTTTGAATGTTAAAACAGAAATTTATTAAAAGAAGGAATAACAAGAATTCGTAGAAATTAATGTTCACTGAGAAAGTTAAGTGTATCAAGAGTTCGTACAAAATGTTTGTAGCAGTAATTGTTGAGAGAGATTTAAGAGAAAGAGAACAAGGTGCGACCTGACGTTTTCTCCGGGTTGATTTGAAGTTGCCGTTATATGTTAGTTGTTTCGTCTCTCGGCTCCCATCTGTCACTCTTGACTGACGCCGAGGTCATTTATGTAGTCTTTTTGAATTTCACACTGGATCGCCAAGTCCTTCCAAATCTTACAAGTCGCTTCCATTGGTCAAAACCATTGTAACACCTACTTGCGAAGTCTGATTTCGATTTTTCGTTAAGCAGATGGTTAATCCTTTTTCTATTTGGAAAAAACAGGATTTCACACGTCATTGTAAATTTTTGTAAAAATGAAGAAAAGCGTTGATTTAATTAATTTATTATCCGCTACAACGTCAGCTGGTTAATGTTTCTTTTGTTCGTCCTTGTGTCAGACTTAACCGAACTCCTTAAAGCTAACAAGTTTTATGCAGAGTTATAATAATCAGAATTATTATAAGAAGGTTGTTTGTCGGCATCTTGGAATGTGTGGGTTAGTGTAGAAGAATGGAATCATAAAATATACATTTTGAATGTTAAAATAGAAATTTATTAAGAGGAAGGAATAACAAGAATTCGTAGAAATTAATGTTCATTGAGAAAGTTAAGTGTATCAAGAGTTCGTACAAAATGTTTTAGTAGTGATTGTTGAAATAGATAAAGAGAAAGAGAACAAGGTGCGACCTGACCTTATCTCCGGGTTGATTGAAGTGGGTTACATTCTAGATGTGTGTCAGCAATCCGCCTCTTCTGATTGACCGACGTGTCCGGTTAGAAACCATCCTTAAATATACAATCCAGTCACGTGGGGTGGCTCCAGAATGATTTTTTTTCTTTAGCTGTGGAAAAACCGTTTCTCTGACGTATTTTGAATTTTGCGATTTGATGACCAATCAGAATCCAGAGTTCCGCTACAGTATAAGGTAATATTTAGCTCGCGATTTCTTTGCTGACAAGCATTTATCCTATCTTTTTAGATTTCATAATTACTGTGCAATGCCTTAGAGTTTTACTCATGTTGGCAAACAAATATGTATTTAAATGAAAGCATAGATTTACATTTTCAGTTAGTGTATTAATGCTTCTTCATCTCTATCCAAGAATTTTAATTTCTCCTTCTTTGAAGAATCATATCCATCGGGTGTGGTTGGAACTTTTTCAACTATTTTCTGGTTATCACAAAGAAAGTAATTTTAAAGAGTTCAGGAAAGATCTTCTGTTTTTCGTTTCTACCATGTCGTTTGAAATATATATATATATATATATATATATATTTATATATAGTCATCCGCAGACAGATCTGTTTCACTGTATCACAGCACATCAGTACGATTTGCCATCCGAATACTCTTGAAACCCGTCCGAATTAACATCGGTTGGCGATTCTACCCCTGAACAATGGCAGCTCGGTAGAAGAAGCCTGACTTTAAGCGTGCTATATACAATGTAAACACATGCCAGTAGCCGAGAATGTTCAAATTAATTACTAAATGAACGATGCGTAGATGCGTGTGTAGCTACTGTTTTTTTCAAAGTCTACCATTCTCCATAGTGCTCAATCGGGGTGTGTGAGAGTATATATATATATTTGCTCGACTATTGTATTGAGCGCTTTATGTGTTAGGTTCCTCGTCTTGTGGATTTTTTTCTTTCGATTCGTACTTTGACTAATGTTCAAGTGCTTAGTTCGTTACTTTTTTGTTTCTATTTTTTCCCTCCGCGTTTATACTCCGTGGGTTTTTCGAGACGTGTTTAAAGATAAATTTACAATTATATATATATATATATATATATATATATATATATATATATATGAACATGTAGAATTCTTTTTTTTTTATCAACTACAAAATGTATATTTTGTTTCGACATTGAAATTACAATGTCTCATCAAGTGGTGTGGAAAGAATATATATATATATATATATATATATATATATATATATATAAAATTGAAAAATTGGTCATTTAGCTATCCAGTTTAATTCCAGTTATGATGATTTCGTAGTTTTGTGATGACTACATCTAATTTTTTTTTTTTTACCAATATACGATTGAAAAAAAACATCTACTTTGGCTCTAGCATAATTACAATATAACAATTCGGCAGGATTCGAACCTGTGATGCCTATATACATAGGGAAAGCCACGATGTGATCTAGCGCGTCTTAGACCTCTCGATATATATATATATATATACCCCGACAGTAGTACCCAGAGTAATTTCAAAACTCGACCCCCATAAGGCGTGTGGAGACGATGGAATCCCGGTGATAGTCCTTAAGAGGTGTGCTCCTGAACTTTCCCCTGTCTTCTCTAAACTATTTAACTACTGCCTTTCTGCTTCCTGCTTTCCTGCATGCTGGAAGTTCTCTTCAGTCGTTCCTGTATTTAAGAATTGTGGTGAACCCTCGGACCCTTCCAACTATCGCCCTATCAGTCTTCTACCGATATTCGGGAAAGTATTCGAGGCTATAATCAATGCTGAAATAGTTCATCATCTCACCGCCCACAAACTGTTCTCCGACAGGCAATATGGATTCCTCTTTGACAGGTCCACGGCCGACCTGCTGACAACCGTAACGGAGTACATGCTACAGGCCCTTGATGAGTCTGACGAGGCTCGCGCTGTTGCTCTGGACATCTCCAAGGCTTTCGACAGGGTTTGGCACCCTGGCCTCCTATGCAAACTACGCGGTTATGGTATTACCGGTCGCCTGCTTGGCCTAATCCAATCTTTCTTAAATAACCGCAAAATGAAGGTCGTTCTGAATGGGCGTGCCTCTTCGTCCTACAGCACGAATGCTGGTGTCCTACAGGGCTCTATCATGGGCCCGACGCTCTCCCTTATTTTCATCAACGACCTCCCAGATGAGATCAAGTCCCAAGTAGGCATCTACGCAGATGACACTACAATATGCTTTACCATCTATTTGATCAAGCCCCTCAAGTATGCTACGAGTTGCTTTATCCGGTCTCTCTTTCCCTCTATCTGTCCTGTGGGTATCTTATTCTTCAAGCCCTCCTCCCTCATTACATGTGCAAAAACTGTCTTTTCCTGATGTATAAGTTTCCTTTTTGTTTCCATCCTTTCCAAAACCTCATCAATGCTAACATGTTCGGTCCATGGTATCCTCAGTGTTCTAGTGCACTCCTACGAGGAATGAACTCTTCCTCTTGTTATAAGTAATTACCTGCGTAAGTTCTAAGGGCATTGAATAAAGAGCAGTTAACAGGAGCAGTTATTCAAGTGCAGAGAAGAAGCAGTTAACGGGAGGACCTGACGGCAGTTGACGACAGGGAATAAGCAGCGTAATAATAACTTCGGACTTATTTCTAGTTACTTACTATTAACACTTCCATTGAATATCTTATTTCTTATTACACTAATACACTGTTTTGAACCTACCTTCTTTCTGTGTCTTACTTCCGGCACAAACCGGTCACTACAACTTTGCGGTGAAGTTTCGCCACAACTCCACAAGAAATTTGCGACGAAGATCCACAACACTCAGTATCCTTCTGTAGAACCTCATTTCGGTGCTTAAAGTATTTCCTTTAAATTCCCAGTATTTAAGTGTCTGTATCTGTTTGATTTCATTTTGGGCTACCCTTTTTTTTTTTTTTTTTTTTTACTGATAACCATACATTCAGTTTTCTTTTAATTTATGTTTATTCCTTTTTTTTCTCTTTCGTTAGCTACTTGCTGTAAGAATTCTTTTATTTTCCGTTCAGTGTCTGATACCAGCACTGTATCATCTGCGTATCTTATATTATTCAGATTGTGGCCGCCAGTGACGAAACCTTGTGGGACTTCAAGTTCTGTCAGAATTGCTGTATAGCTTAAAGTGATCTGGTGAGCTCTTTCTGTTTCTAAGAGCAATTAATGTCATATACAATGTTAATTTCTCTAAAAGAAAACGTCAAATAGTGGTTTTACTAATAAAATGTATTTTGGCAAGCTGTTTCCTAGAACACCAGACCGGTGTCCTCAGGAAACTTCGAAGTCGGCATGAATCTGCTCATTTAACGTAAGAGACACTATGTGCTTATCATTGCTCTATCTCCATCCCATTATCGAGCACAAGATGATAAAAAATTTCTGCTAGCCAGAATATATTTCATCAGTAAAACCACGAAAGAATCAATCATATAAACATTATCACACCATATATATATATATATATATATATATATATATATATATATAGTGTATCGAGACAGCAAATAATTTTCTAAACATATGCTGTTAATTATAAGAGACAATGAATGTCTATTATGTTTAATCATGAGCCGTTCTAAGCGTCGTATTTTGGCTTTAATTTCAGTTGAAAATAAAGACAAAAATTCTCCAACATTTAGATAATTTTTTATTAATTTGCTTCTAAGCTTTCGGCTCACATGAGCCATCATCAGAGAGGTTATTTAGACTGTAATACAATAACATCCACCATCACCGACGATTTTATTTTATGTTGACATAAAACTCCGCTTGGCAACGGCAATAGTTACCAAAAATAATAAACGCAGTTCTCAAATTTGCAATACGGTTCTATGACGTCACACCGCGTGATTGCGCGAAATGACAACAGAACCATATATTCAAATGCAATGAAATGTGTTATGTCCGGATTTAAAGGTGATTTTATTGAGTGTTGGTTGTTTAGATTTGATGTACATGGCCTCCAATATCTGAAGGTTCCTCTTACTGTGCGTATGAGTAAGGATCACCGTATTGTTGACCAAAACCTGTTTGATATTACCTACATGTTTATGTTTATGTTTTTCAGAGAAATGTTGTTTAATTGTACTCTGATCAGAAAGATGATATGTAAGTCTGCGGGAGAGAGTGGTTGTAGTAAAACCAATATATGTACTGGGTTTTTTTATTAGTATCAGAGATGAAATCTCTGAATGGGCATGTAAATTGCTACACTACATTGGTTTTTTCGTAGAGAATTTAGATTAGTGCTTGTAGTGCTTGTAGGGTTATTAGAGACTATGAGATCGAAATTCTCTACAAAAAATTCTCTACAAAAAACCAATATATATTTTTGTTGACATTACGATACATTTCAGTGCAGATATGGTTATTTGCGTGAAACGAAAATTGTGTTATATAGGCTTGATTTGACTTTGTTTGGACTGATCATCATTCGTGGTCGCGAGGTCTAAAACGCGCCAGAGCTATTGGTGTCTTCCCCTATTGCTGAATGACACATTTTCGTAACAAAAATTTATCGTAAATAATCAGGCCGGTAGTAATAAATATATATACTGCTTGATTATAAACAGAATATCTACTTAAATACGAATATCAATAAAAAATAATGTTCAAACAAATAATTTCGAATTGTCAGTTGTTTATAACCATTTCGTTAATCTTCATATATATATATATATATATATATATATATATATATTCTGAGTAGTTTTTAGGATTATTCTGTGTATAGTTACGCAACAGACTTTTATTTGATGGACACACTTAGGGAGATAACATATAAACGGTCAAAAGTGGTACGTGTGTGTGTGTGTGTGTGTGTGTGTGTGTGTGTGTGTGTGTGTGTGTGTGTGTGTGTGTGTGTGTGTTGAGTTTTATAAATAAATTAACAGTTGCTCGTGTGTAATGAAAGCTTTAAAACTAATCCATGGTCTTGGAGCTCAGAAAGATTAAAAAGCAATAGTTGTTTCCAGTTAAAGCGAAACCGTAGACTAAAAGAAAAATCAATGGATGTAAGTCAAATTTTAGTTTCCTGGTATCGATATCAAATAAGTATTTTTCGTCGTAAACTGAATTTTGAAGGCTAAATAAGTCCACTGACTCAATGGTATCATAGCTGAGACTAAGAACTACAATTATACCTACTTAGAGCCAAACCCGAAGCAAAAACTAAAATAAAAGTGCTTAAAAAATACAGACATACAGGCAGATAAACAGACACACACACAAATATCTTGCCTTTTATATATATACATATTATCGATTTTCTGCACTATTGTAAGAACTGCAACTTTGAAACTTCTGAATATCATTTCATATGTCTTTGTCTATGAGTGTATCAAATTTGATTAAAATCGGACCACTCCTTCTATAACCCGATTTTTTCGATTATCGATTTTCGATATTTATCGAGGGTACCTCGACACAACACCTATCTAAGAACACTCGCAGACGCTTATAGTACAACTGTGTATATTTTCAAGAAAATCGGTTCAGCCGTTTCGGAGTCTATAGGTAACGGTCACACACACACACACAGACACACACACGCACAGATAAAGTTCCATTTATAAATAAGTTTAGATTTTATTTAGCTTTCTATATACGTTTGAAATGAATCCGAGAAAACGCGAGAACTACACACAGAACAATCTTGAATACGATTGATATAACATTTGAAAGTATTTGGGAAAAATATAAAACTAAATAAGAGTTATATATAATGGCTGGCCACTCGTATTCGAGAATACAGGTCTCCCGGGAACGCTAGCTGATCCCCATTGTAGAGGCTTGTTCAAACACACTGGTGTTTGTTCAGCACCCACAGAGTCTACAACCATGCTGAGCAGACCTTTGTTACAGTTTACGGCAGAAAGCGTGTTATCTAGCATAAGCAACAGTCTTAATATAAAAGCAGACAGATATCTAAATAAAAATAGACAAAAAATTTAAACAGACATCTGTCTGCTTCTTATTAATCTCACCCCTTTAATTTTCCGTGATGAAAATTTCTTTTTTTAACTTATGCCGGTAAAACATCTTTGTTCATTTTGCCATTTGGCTTTTGAAATAAATTCGTTGCTGATGACACGAGGAATTTCTCCTAGAAATGGCCATTCAACGAATTCGAACATCGGAATTTTATTTTATATTATTATGGGCCCTCCCGTTGATTTCGACGTATGAGTGTCTAACACAGACAACCACATAAAGAATTGTTTCAAGTGGTGAAGGCTTGTGTAGCACCATCCACACTTTTTGGAACTGCTGATGACAAACAATCAGTGCAGAAGTCTGCCACAGAGCGCATGAACAAGAGACTTCAGTTATTTCACCCATAGCTGGAGGGAAGGGACGGATTAATAGCTTTCCCAAGGGTACCAGTGCGTAAGTGAATGCAAAGTGTTCGACTGGAATTGGAATTCGGCTCAACGATTTCCCCCTCCGATCCGACATCCACTGCACCACAACGGACATCCGTCAATAACGCTTACAGCGCCTGGTATTCCCAAACGGTCACCCATCTAAGTACTGACAAGGCACAACGTTGCTTAACTTCGGAGATCAAGAGGGAACCGGTGTATTCAACGTAATATGACCGTATATATATATGTGTGTGTGTGTGTGTGTGTGTGTGTGTGTGTGTAATTCTGGGTTTCACGCTCTTGCGATCGTCAGACAAACTGATTAATTTTTTTAAAAAATTGGTTATATGTAGGATTGCATTTCCCGGCTTTCTCTTTTCCAATCTTTTCACTCTTTTCTATTTTCTTTTTTCAATTGGAGTAGATAGACTAAACTATCGCCCGGTTCACACTCCACCCACGTCCATTGAACAGGTTACGAGGCTCATCCCTTGTTCCCTGTTTGGGATGTGGCTTCCGTCTTTCTCTTTTCCAATCTTTTCTTTTTTTTTTTCTTTTTTTCAATTGGAGTAGATAGACTAAAATATCACCCGGTTCACACTCCACCTACATCTATTGAACAGGTGAAAAGGCTCATCCCTTATTCCCTGTTTTGGATGTGGTTTCCTGCTTTCTCTTTTCCAATCTTTTCACTCTTACGTAGCCCCCTGCACATCAGTGGCATTACCGCCTTGCTCAGGGTGATATGATTTAATATATATATATATATACTACCGGCCATAATTATTAGGCCACTCCAGTTTTTTTTTTTAAGAAATGATGTATTTCATACTATTTTTAGTATTTATGACCAAGTGGATAATTCTAAATAAAAATAGAATCCTTTATTTCGATCAGGAAGCTACATCATTCCCGTTCAATGTGTGATGCCACTTCCGGATGCTATCTAGTTATCTCCCTTTTGAAATTGTTTTAATAGAAACATCTCATGAATTACAAGTGACAATAGTGTGGTTTGATAGAGTATAGATGGTTCTTTGCATTGAAAATATCTTTAATATATACACTACCGGCCATAATTATTAGGCGACCCAGTTTTTTTTTTAATCATGTATTTCATGCTATTTTTAGTATCTATTGTCAAGTGAATAATTCTAAATTAAAATAGAATGGTTCTTTTGTTATTATTACTTTGCAAAATTTTACAAGGCAAATAGCGACAAATTAACCATCGCACTCTGTAGATTTTATATATATATTGTGTGTATTTTGGCAGCATTTTTTCATTAATGCAGGTTTCATTGAATAATATAGACAAGTTTTGTCTATTAATTTTGTGTAGGATCCGTTCATACCGTCTGATATACTTGATGGTGATGTCGTTGAAAGACAACATAAAATCACAGTAATTGTTGATTTTTTTATCGGGTCTAAGCTTTCGGCTCACATCAGCCATTATGAAAGAGTAGACATGTAGAAATTACTAAAAGTCGGATCAAGCACTGAACCCATGGAGACTCCGTCACGTTGTATATATATAGTGTTGTTTGGATCAACAAAAGGCACTTCAGTAGTACAAGCTAGTAGAATATTTCTTAGGATGTTGGGATTAATTTTGAGTGGGGGTAATGAAGGATTACTGTAAACATTTCTTATAATTATATCAATAGTTTCACTGACGGGTACATTAGTAAAAAGGTTTTCCACATCAAGTGAAGCTATGATTTCATTGTTAGGTTTTTCACACTTGAGGATTTGGATTGCCTCTAGGGTTGACTTTATGCTGTATTTACTCGGAAGGTAGGGTGTGATAAGCTGGTTAATATGTTTAGTTAACTGGTATACAGGAGTAGGAATTTGGGATATGATAAGGCGGAGAGGATAGTTAGGTTTATGAGTTTTTATGGTTCCGTATATGTAACCAGGTTTATAGTCACCAATAATTTTAGGGAGTTTTAAGGAATTCTGATCAGCGTTGTTGGCACTAAGGAGTTTATTAAGTTTAGATTTTAGTTGGTGTGTCGGGTTTTTGTTAATTTTTTTAAATTTTGTGTGGTCATGAAGTATGTGGTTGAGTTTTGTGTTGTAATCTGATTTGTTAAGTACAACAAAGATGTTAGCCTTGTCAGCTTTTTTTACAATTATGTGAGGGTGGTTGCGTAGTTCGTGCGCGGCACTTTTTAGTTGTTTCGATAGAATTTTTTAGGAGCTTCTGCTTTTATCATGGCGATCTTTGATAGCCTCAGCCTTAAGTAGGTCTTTCAGTTCGGGTTTAACGGTTATAAGTTTTTCATCTTGTAGTTTAGTGATGCTTTGATAGAGCGTTTCTATTTCAATTTTTTTAGTAAGCTGGTTATACTTACGGTATATATGGCAGTTAGGTTCAAGGTTGAGTAATTCTTTTTGGTGCTTAGTTAGTTCGTGGTTGGAAAGATTTATGAATTTATCTAATTTTTTTGGAAGAGTGATCTTACCATTGTATAGTGAATTAAGTTTTTTGACAATTTTAGCACGGTGTTCAACTTCAGATTTTA
This sequence comes from Ascarosepion bandense, assembly GCA_037127315.1. Lineage (NCBI taxonomy): Eukaryota > Metazoa > Mollusca > Cephalopoda > Sepiida > Sepiidae > Ascarosepion > Ascarosepion bandense. The sequence goes on from JBBBDQ010002512.1 coordinate 123,976, forward strand.
CGGTGATTTTGGATAGTCTGAGTATTATTTCTTCTAGTTGGTTTGAGGTAGTTATATCTTTCAGTTTGTTGTAGAGGTCATGTATAATAACATGTATATTATTTTATATATATTATTAATTTATTATTTTATTTATTTTTTTATTATTACATATTTTATATATATTAGTACTTTGTAAAAATTTTACAGGAAGATTTAGATTCAGCCAGCCAATAATAAGAAGAGACTATCATGGGGAAGGGAATAAAAAACTAGACACCTAAACAGTTCATTTGATTCACATGTTATTGCGCAATATTAACAAAAACAAATTCTATTTTCATTTACAATTATTCAATTGGCAGTAAATACTAAAAAAAAGTATGAATACATCATTTTTTCAAATATTGGTGTAGCCTAATAATTATGGTCGGTTGTGTATATATATATATATATATATATATATATATATATATATATATTGGAGTAGATAGATCTATCTATCGCTCGGTTCACACTCCACCGACGTTTATTGAACAGGTTACAAGGCTCATCCATTGTTCCCTGTTTAGGATGTGGTTTCCGGCTTTATCTTTTCCAATCTTTTCACTATTACGTAGCCCCCTGCACATCAGTGGCGTTACCGCCTTGCTCGGGGTGATACGATTAAAATATATATATCTATATATATATATGAATTTCAGTAAAAAAATATCCGCTTATCATTTGGTCATAACATCTTTATATCAGTCAGTCAGTTAAGTGCCATATGTGATACACGCTTGGGCGATCATGTCTCGAAAGAGACATGACTGACTGTGCAGATGATTATCCCGCTGTAGGTTGCAATTATTTTCTGAGGTAGACTTGCTGCCATCCAAGGCTATAGAACCCAGTCTGTTCTGTTATTTAACCCATAACTGGAGGGAAGAGACGGATTAATACCTTTTCCAAGAGTATTTGTGCATCAGTGAATGCAACGAATTCAACTGGAATTCGAACTCTGCTCCTCGATTTCTCATTCCGAGATGATATCCACTGCACCACAACGCACATCCATATCTGTATACAAGAGTCCGAATAATTTTTGATCCTATATATATATACATAGTACTGTGCAAAAGTATTAGGACAAGAAATATTTTATCTTTTATGAGGCCTATTGACAGAAAAAACAATTTAATTAAAGTATTTTTGTTTAATTTACTCAATAAATTCTTTAACAAGGAAAAAATACTTGTTACAAAATAAATTTAATATTTAGTATAATAGCCTTTTGCTTTGTATAGAGCCTTCATTCTGACAGACTTTTTTTTATCCAATATATATATATATATATATATGTTTATGAATTCTAATATATGCAGAAAAAAAGATAATAAAAAACAGAAATGCAGAAGGCAGACATTAATAAATTTCACGTTTTCGAAATTAGGTTAAAACCTGAGTGGTGAATAACGATTGTTATATTAGAGGCTACCGTATGCAGTCTTTGATGTTTGAGAAACGAATCGGCTGAACGACAATGATTCGAGGGAAAAGAGAACAAGAAGAATAAAGGAGTGTTGGCAAACATATTTATTTCACTGCCGTGCTTCCATTCAAAGAAGAAGGCAATCGTTTCTTTCATGGTTTTAATGAGTTTATCGGACCGTAAGTTATTTAATATATCCACATGCAATTCGTTCATTCCTCGGCTTAAATCTTATCTCAATTTATCTGGCTGGAGCATGAAAGTGATATTACTCCGCTACCCCCTACCACACCCACACACAAACACACACATGTATATGTATGTTTGTGAGTGCTTGTGCATATGCACACCCCCCCCACACACACATATATATATATATATATATATCCCAAACTAACGGCGTAAATATGGGAAATCCTCTTGGTCCATGGTTTTCTAACTTTTACAGAACTCACGAAGAAAATACACTTTTAAAAAAATTACCAAACCCAAACTGCAAGAAAGCCGAATGCATGTTCATCAGTAAAAAAGGGCAACCCAATATGCTAAATAAAGGTCGAGGATGCTAGAATTAAGCAGGTACAAACATTTAAATACCTGAGAAGTGTTATAACAGAAGACGGAAAGTGCGACACAAAGATCCGAAGACGAATTGGCATGGCAAAGGAAACATTCCAGAAATCGAGTAAAGTTTTAAGAAACAGGACAATTTCCCTAGAAACAAAGAAGAGAGTACTGGATTGCTATGTGATGTCAGTTCTTCAATGCGGCAGTGAATGTTGGACAATATCATCAAAGATGAAAGAAAAACTTGAAGCAACTGAAGTGTGGTTCTACAGAAGCATACTGGATATAAAAGGGGTTTAATTCCATATTACAATCAATATATAAATTAACCCTTCACTTTGTGGTCACGACAGTTTCTATACATTTATATTCCTGAGATCCGAAAGCACGAGGATGCATTCCAGAAGTTGAGTAAAGTATTAAGAAACAGGACAATTTCGCTAGAAACAAAGAAGAGAGTACTGGATTGCTATGTGATGTCAGTTCTTCAATATGGCAGTGAATGCTGGACAATATCATCGAAGATAAAGGAAAATTTGAAGCAACTGAAGTGTGGTTCCACAGATGGATGCTACGAATATCATGGATCGAGCATGTGAGCAATGACGAGGTTTTGGAAAGGATGGAGACGAAAAAGAAATTAATACTGAGCATCAAGGAGAAACAGCTGAAGCTCCTGGGACATGCATTGCGGAAAGAGGGCTTGGAGAACCTGATACTAACAGGCCAGATAGAAGGAAAAAGAAACAGGGGAAAGCAGCGGATAACATATTTGAATGATCTAATCAGGCGGATGATGAAACAGGAGAAGGCGTGCTAAGAGCCACCAGAGATAGGGAGACGTGGAAAGCCATGATCGCCTGCGTCCTGAAAGGACAGGGTACATAGAAGAAAAGATGTCGATGTTATTTTCATTTTTGTCCAGAACAAAAACGAAATCAACAATCTTAAATCCGCATTCGAAAATATTCCGTCATAAACTTCGCACATGAGCTTCGCCTAAAAAATAAACTCCCGTTCTTGAACTTGTGGAATCTCGTAATAATAGTTCTTTAAATACTTTATCATATAATAATTCTGCTTGTTCCTTCCTCAATTAGTTTCTTAGTTACTTAGTTCCTCCGTCTCAGTTTCTCAGACAACCTTATAGTAAATCGATTCTCCATTTTGGAAACATTTGCGTTGGGGTCGCTTTGATGTCGCTGAGACCATGTATAGAGAAGCTTACAATTTGAAGATCGACAAACCAATGGAAAATTTTTGTTTATCCCTACGTCATGTCAATTAAAAATAAGTTATTTTAAACATTAAAAAGAAGTTGGACAGAGTTTAATTAAAATAATTCCTGTTGTAAAATATTTGGAATGAAAAATATGACATGTAAAATATTAAAAAGAATATTTTAGACAGAGAATCTTTTAAAAAATTCCTACTCTAAAGAATATTTGAATAAAAACATGATGTTTCCGGGACTTTTTTTTTTCATTAATTTCCTACAAGTTTTGGAAAAAAGAAAAAAAGAAAAAGGGCAACAAATCGAAGCGAGTGTTTCCAAAATTGAGGATCGATTTGCTATAACGTTGCATGACAAACTGAGCACTCCTTAAAAATCTTTAAATATTGATTTTTTTTTTACAAATTTTTCTTGAAAGTCGGGAACATTATGTACTAATCGATAAGAACACAGTGAAAAAAGTAAAAAAAAAATGATAATCAACAAATTTACAGGTGGTGGTAATGTCGTACAGGTTCGCCATTTCATTTAAGTTTGGATGTTTACCCACGAAAGATTTTTGTTAATTGTTGTATATTTATTCATATTCTTCGCTATTTTTTGGACTTTAGCTCAATATTTTAAAGTGGGCAAAAGAAAATATATTTTAAAATATGAAGTCAATTAAATAATCAGGAACATCAAATTTAAGCAAACCTATTAAAAAACGCCAAAGGTTACTAAACAAATATCACGAACTGTTTTAAGAAATATCAGCATTGCCAGCTTTTGCCTGAATTACATTACAATTGAATATTTAATAAATCATATACGAAGGTCAGCTGAAAAAATCACAGTCAAACCAAGATATAAACACATCATTAGGTAGAGGAAAAGCCGTAGAATTCTACCAGAATGCAACAGCTGGCCGACCAGATTTTTGTCTAGCAACTAGTGTGTGAACTTGCATTCATGACTTCGTCAGGCGAAGAACATTGCAGCCAACCCTCATATCTATCTATCTATCTATCTATCTATCTATCTATCTATCTATCTATCTGCATATGCATATATATGTGTGTGCGTGTGTGTGTACATATATATAATTATTTATATATGTATATTCTTACTACTGATATATATTATATATCAGTAGTAAGAATATGTATATATATAGTATTATTATTACTACTGATATATAATATATATCAGTTATAAGAATACAAACAACTTCCTTTGATTTATATATATATATATATATATATATATATATATATATATATATTGAATGTGTAATTACTTATTTTTTGGCCATAATAAAATTAGGCCAGTGCACATTTATATTAAAAAGTGTTCAATACAATTATATTGTAGAATTTTTGAATATTTTCCATTTGTAAACGAGTTATTACGCGACCTCGGTTTCTACCATCAGTGGAGTCTTCACGCTATTTGCAATAAGTGATTTTACCGTTTACCGTTTTTTAAAGGTAAAAGCAGTTATTGCAAATCGCCTGAATACTCCACTCATGGTAAAAACTTAGGTCGCGTAATAAATCGTTTACTAATATATATATATATATATATATATATATATATATATTGATTGTGTAATTACTTATTTTTTGGTCATAATAAAATTAGGCCAGTGCACATTTATATTCAAAAGTGTTCAATACAATTATATTGTAGAATTTTTGAATATTTTCCATTTGTAAACGAGTTATTACGCGACCTAGGTTTCTACCATGACTAATGTCTTCAGGCGATTTGCAATATTTTTTCTACTATTATATCAAAACCTAGTTTTTTGATTACTTTAAAAAGCCCTTTCTTTATTTTATCATTTTCTCTTTTGTTGTCTGGTGCTATCATTAATCCGTCATCTTTATGTAATCTGTGGTTGTCTATATGGATTATTTTGTTGATTTTATTTAAAATGTCTATGCCTATCAATTCTGAAATTTCTGCTCCATCATACGATCCTTGTGGTACATCAAATGTGCAGTTGTTTGATTTTTTTTTAATCCATGCTCTACCTTTGTTGAAAAGTATTGATTTGCGGCAATGTAGGATTATAAACTCATTTATATATGGAATCTATTGGGCGCGTATAATGATAATATACATGCTAAAAGTCTGCCACCTTCTACCGAGGGCCCATAGCTCAGAGGTAGAATCGCCGACTGACGCCAATTCGGTCGGGTTTCATCCTGAGTAAAAAGCAATCGGCTGTCTAACCGTACTGATGAGCTGTGATACAGCGAAGGAGATCTGTCTGCGGATGACGATAGATAGATAGAGAGAGAGAGAGAGAGAGAGAGAGAGAGATAGAAAATAAACAGGCATATATATATATATATATATATAGATAGATAGATAGAGAGATAGATAGATAGATAATGAGATAGAGAGATAGATAGATAGATAATGAGATAGATAGATAGATAGATAGATAGATAGATAGATAGATAATGAACATAATGAGATAGATAGATAGATAGATAGATAGATAGATAGATAGATAGATAGATAGATAGATAATAATATAAATTTTATAATAGATTGGAGTGAATAATAAGTCAGGTTTGATTGACTTATTTTTAAAGAAAGTTTTCTCGAGAGCCAAATATGTTACTGGTATTTTTTTTTCTTCAAAAATATATTGTTGGTGATATTTTCCCTTAAAATATATATTTTTTCCTCGTATTTTCTTCAAAAATAAATTCATGGTAACATTTTTTTTTCAAAAATATATTGCTGGCAATAAAAAATTTTTTACTGATAATATTTCTCTTTCAAAAATTTATTGCTAATAACATTTTATTCTCCAAAAAAAAGGTATTGAAGGACTTTCGACTATAATAGCCTAGTTTTATACTTTCTTGTTTTCATCCCAATTTATTGGTACCAATTTGCTCATAGCTGGGACCCTAATAGGTGCAACCCTTCCGGGTTAGGGTGAACCTAGGAACATTGGCAGTTAAGAGATTGTTCCACGCTTCTCACAACCTCCCGATCAGATGACTTGCTGCCGGATACAGTTTATTGTCATACAAGGACCAAGACAGATAGATAGATAGATAGATAGATAGATAGATAGATACTAATAGAGATAGTTATGAATAGACTGAGATAGATAGATAGATAGATAGATAGATAGATAGATAGATAGATAGATAGATAGATAGATAGATAGATACGAATAGAGACAGTTACGGATAGACTGAGATAGACAGCTAGATAGCTAGAGAGTTACATACATACATACATACATACATACATACATACATACATACATAAATACATACATACATACGAATAGAGACAGTTACGAATAGATAGATGGATAGATAATGAACAGACTAAGATAGATAGATAGATAGATAGATAGATAGATATATAGATAGATAGATAGATACATACATACATACATACATACGAATAGAGACAGTTACGAATAGACTGACATAGATAGATAGATAGATAGATAGATAGATAGATAGATATGAACAGACTGAGATAGATAGATAGATAGATAGATAGATAGATAGATAGATAGATAGATAGATAGATAGATACCACCCGTCTTTTTTACGTGCCATATAGGATAAAGTTTCTCTGATGCCACTGAAGCGAAGATCCGCATGTGACGATCACATTCTGCTATTTTTCGGCTATTACTTTGTGTTCCTATTTAAATCCATTTTTTTCCTATTAGCAAATCTCTGGGTGAGGCGCCTAAAAGAATGGTCCGCAGTGGGGATGGAGGTAGATTCTGTTTCTGAAAACGAAGACGATTTAATACAAATACCGTGTCCCACTCTACATAAGACGCATCTCTGAACCCATCCGACAACAACAACGACCCATATAGATCTGTGCTTTTCAAGTAATTATTTCTCCATTATTTTTATTTACTTATTTTTTTTTTCGGTTCAGACTTTGCTCTTAAACTAGTGATGAAAAGGATTATATCGTTTACTTGTTTATATCGGAAATTTTTTCCATACTGAATCTTGGGTTGATGTCGTTTTGCGACATATCAGCTTGTTTTGATTATTTGATGCTAAAATTAAATATTTTGGACACAATTTAATGGCTTCAACTAAATATATGCAGTTGTATACTTTCAGTTACTGTATTGTTGGATGTTTTGATTTAAAATATACTGCTGCTAACTCTACTATAAAATCTATTATTGGTCATTTTGGTATAGTTTGGTATATGTAACAGCATATTCATTGGGTTATTTAATATTGTTGAGTATTTTTGCACTGAAGGTTATAATCGTGCTATGTCGGTTGCTAATCGACTTAACGTACCCAAAATGTTAGGAACTTGATAATCTTCCACTGAAAGCTGACTCCTTAGTATTCGACTAACTACCGACTAATATCAACTGCCTTAGTCCAACTATGTCCAAACTGGAACTAACTAATAGTTCTACTGAACTCCAATAGAAGTCTAAAGAACTCTCATGAACTACCTCTTCTTAACTCTTATTATTATAGGAGGGAGAGTCGATTATTATTATTATTATTTTTAATCATCTCACCCCAAGCAAGGCATTCCACTGCCACTATTGCGCATGGGGCTACACAGGGGAAGGTAAAGAGAAGGAGTGGTTAGACATAGGGAATGTCAGGAGGAAGGTGACAGATGAGTAAGGATACCGAGGATGAGGGTTGGGCAGATGGGAAGAGTGTTTGATAGAATGGGAGCAGGTTAGTGTGTTAGAAAGTGTCTATTGACCTTACATTAAACTCCTGGAGATTGTAGCCGTCGGGGAAGCAATCGTGTGGAAGGGAATTCCACAGTCGGGAAGTGCGAGGAAAGAAACTGTTGGAGTAGAAGTTGCGGTTGCATTTTATCGGTTTCACTGTAAAAGGGTGGGATCTAGTTGCTAATCTAGTATCTCGTGCAAATTCGTATTCAGGGGTCACCAGTGATCTAAGTTCATCGGAGCAGAAGCCGTGAAAGTATTTATAGAAATATTTATATTTCATATATATTTCATTATATATTTAATATTATATATTATATATATGTATAGATATATATATATATATATTATAGATTATCTGAGAAATAGGTGTGTTTCCCCATAACATTTAATACCAGGATTTCATGGATAGGTTTATATGAATAGAACATGTAATGTTTATAAGATATCAGTTTGTAGATCAGATTTCATTGACGTATTTTTGTCAAATATATTGTTGGTATTTGTCTATATTTCTGACATGAGGTAGTAGTTACATTATTCGGACTATTTACCTCATCTCTGTTGCGATTTGTACGACGTTTCGACCGTTGTACGCTCCGGCCTTCTTCAGGTGCTAGAAATTTCGAACCGCACTCTATATTACAATCACTGGGGTATATCATCTTCATTCCCTGCCTAAAGCCTCGATTGGAAGTTATGATTTATCTCATTCTAACCCTGCAAGTTAGTTGTTCACCACTGTTGTACCCTGGTATTGAATTCACAACTCTTTGAGTCAAGTCGCAAGAACTAACCAACGTCTACATCCACTGGGTCATTTGTCCTTAATGTTATATGCAAGAAATGAGGATGGTATACCCCAGTGATTGTAATAAAGGGTTAGATTCGAAATTCCAGGCATCTGAAGAAGGCCGGAATGTACAACGGTCGAAACGTCGTCCAAATGGCAACAAAGATGAGGACAATAGTCCGAGTAAGGTAAATACTGTAAATACTACCTCATCTCAGAAATACAGACAAATAGAATGATCTATTATTAAACATCGTACAAATAGCAACAAAGATGAGGACAATAGTCCGAATAATGTAAATAGTGTAAATATTACCTCATTTCAGACATATAGACAAATAGAATGATTTATTATTAAACGTCGTACAAATGTCAACAAAGATAAGGAAAATAGTCCGAATAATGTAAATACTGTTTTAGTAACATGTTTTATTCAAAGACGTATTGCCTGTATTTTAAGCATAAAAATTATTTTTATGCTTTCATAGTATTTTCACCCCAGTTTAGCATCTGAACATAGTTGTGGGTCTAGGAACAACAGCAATTAAAGGTGGTTTCACGGTCCTGAAGACAACTTGATCCCAAACACTTGCTGCTGGACGTAGTTTTTCATGAAGAATGCCAAAGTGTCCAATGACCGAAATATTGTGAAAGTGACAGTAAAGAAGAGGACAGCAGTTCTAGCAATGTAAATAATTACAGTATCTCATCTGAGAAATACAGAGAGATCCTGAAGAAGTTCGGAGCGTTCGACGAATGAAACATTGTATATATGACAGTAAAGATGAGGACAACAGCTCAAGCAGTTTAAATAGTGTAAATAATCTTTTCGTGGAAATAAATTTGACTGCTTCTTTTTTGTATGCTTAACATTTGGAAAGTATGATTCGCTTTTCCAAGGCGCGTTTGGATTTCGGTGTCATATTATCTACAACATTCCTATGCAGGAATAACTATGCGAGCTTTACAGTATTTGATAAATTGGTACAAATGGGCTTCTCGCAAAAAGTGCTTTGCGAATCGTACACCGAAATTCATTTGCCGCATGACCAGATCTAAAATTATTTATAAATGGAAATTTGTCTGTGTGTGTGTCTGTGTCTGTGTGTGTCCGTTACCTATAGACTCAGAAACGGCTGAACCGATTATCTTGAAAATTTACACAGTTGTACTATAAGCGTCTGCGAGTGTTCTTAGCTAGATTTTGTGTCGAGGTACCCCCGATAAATATCGAAAATCGATAATCGAAAAAATCGGATTTTAGAAGGAATGGTCTGATTTTAATCAAATTTGATACACTCATGGACAAAGACATAACTAAAGATATTCAGAAATTTCAAGGTTGCAGTCTTTACTATAGTGCAGAAAATCGATAATATATATATATATATATAAAAGGCAAGAAGTTTGTGTGTGTATCTGTTTATCTGCCTGTATGTCGGTATTTTTTCATCCCTTTTATTTTAGTTTTTGCTTCGGATTTGGCTCTAAGTAGGTATAATTGTAGTTCTTAGTCTCAACCATGATATCATTTACTCAGAGGACTTATTTAGTCTTCAAAATTCAGTTTACGACGAAAAAAACTTATTTGATATCGATACCAGGAAATCAAAATTTGACTTACATCCATTGATTTTTCTTTCAGTCTACGGTTTCGCTTTAACTGGAAACCACTATTGCTTTTTAGTCATTCGTGCCAACGTCCAAAGAGTTTGAGCTCCAGGACCATGGATTAGTTTTAAAGCTTTTATTACACCCGAGCAACGCCGGGCTTTCCTGCTAGTTTTTCATAAAACAGTCGTTCCTGAATGAAACGTGACATTTATGTTCGATTGAGTGTCACTTTAAAGTTATATGGATTTAACTTAAATAATGTTTAGAGTCACATCAGGTTGAAATTAAGCAACATCCTACTCAGTCAGTGCTTAGCGGGTGACCACTTGTGAAGTGCAGGTGCTGTAAGCATGTAATTGCGAGTGAAATGGCTTAAGGCCACATGAATCTGAAGCACACGTCCCCGTATTATTACCCATGTTAAGAAATGTTGAACCCGGTCTGTATCTTGATGGGTGACGGCTTGGGAAACGGTGTAATCTTGGAAGTGCGTGTGAAATGGCTTACGCCTCATCAAGCTGAAACACCACTTCCCCTACGATTACCTAAGTTACATACTATATATATATATATATATATATATATATATATATATGACACTATATCTCGCAGATATATTTTTTGTGTTTGGTTTAATACAACGTGGGGAGAGAAATTAATATTTGTGGTATTATTAGTTGTGCTTTATCGTAATTCGCGATGTGAGCTTCTGAAAAAACTATATTTAATACTATCATGTACTTGCAAAATCCGTGGAACTTGTAAATTAGCTGACAATTTCAGACATAATCTCGCCGCTGACCTTGAGCGGGATCTACACTCTGTGGTGAACTGGGGCAAGAAGTGGCTTGTCAACTTCAATTCATCTAAGACCAAGCTGTTGTCTGTCAACCATTACAGGCAACCTCTTCTGCCTCCCATAAGCATGGACCAGATGATTCTCCCGGAGAGTAATACACTACGCCTCCTCGGACTTACCCTGTCCTCAGACCTCAAATGGAAGCACTATATTGAATCCATAGCAAAATCTACTGCTAAGAAGATTGGGTCACTATGTCGATCCAGGATGTTTTTTCCACCTGAATCCATCCTGCATATATACAAGTCAACCATCCGTCCGTGCATGGAGTACTGCTGCCATTTATGGTCAGGCGCCCCTGCCGTTCTCCTCAGTGTTCTTGACAAGCTCCAAAGGAGAGTCTGTGATGTGATAGGTACTGATCTGGCGACTCGTCTGCAGCCACTTTCCCATCGTCGAAATGTGGCCTCCCTCTGTCTCTTCTATAAATACTTTCATGGCTTCTGCTCGGATGAGCTTAAGTCACTGATGCCTCCTCAACAGGTGTTTACCCGTGCAACCAGACTGGCAACTGGGTCCCACCCATTCACAGTCAGGTTAGCCAAACGCAGACGACAATTCTACTCCTGCAGCTTCCTCTCTCGCACTTCCCGCCTGTGGAACTCACTCCCGTATTCTTGCTTTCCTGACGGCTACGACCTCCAGAAATTTAAAAGCAAAATTAATACTCACCTACTAACCACTGGACACTAGCTCTCTCCCCTCCCCTGTGTAATCTTCACCTTCTCTCCGCCCATGTATCTGTCATTGCACCTGCTTTCTCAGCTTTCTATTGTTCCTTTCTAACTAGCTTGTACTCCTCACTCCTTTCTAATTAATCTTTTTACATTTATGTAACCCTCTGCACATCAGTGGCGTTTCTGCCTTGCTCGGAGTGAAATGATTAAAAAAAAAAAAATTTGAAAAGGAAAGAAAGAAATATAGTTTACTTTCTTTTTCATATAAAAACGGATAATTTTGGGCCAGGTGGAAATTTGACAAAATGGTCGCAGTCATGACAAAATGTCAGGATTTAATTGTTCAGGTAACAATTATTCCTGGGAATTGAAAAATCTAAAGATGAAGTCATCGAAAGAAAGAAAACAGAAATGCATTACGTCATGTGTTCTGTTGGTATTTCATTCGTCGCGCGATGGCTCTCCTCAAATCGTGCGGTGGAAAATAATCTCATTGGTCAAAAGCTTTGAGTCGGCTAGATCCCCCGAGAGGATTGGGAATGGTTATAGAAATCCAGATTCAGCGAGAAAAATCAGAGTTGTTGTTGAGGAAGTTGTTGTGGAGTGAGTTTCTGGAATTGCCGTCGAAATGTAACGACTGTGGAAAAAAGTTCCCATGACCCACGGCTGGTCGCCTACCATAGAGCTTATGGCTAAAGAGTTAATGTTGAATGAAGCCTGCCGCTGATTAACTTAAAGAGCTAATGTTGAATAATGCGTCTTCGATAAGACTCCCGAAAGAACGTTATTGTTTTAAAAGTTATGTGGAGAATTGAAATTTCTGATTCCTCGTTCGCTCTACTTCGGTAAATTCCGTTAAACTCCGATAAGAACCCCAAAGGACTTTGTTGTTTTAGAAGTTGCATAGAGAATTAACAGCTTTGATTATAGAGAATATGTGAAAGGACTTTAATGAAAATTTAATGAATATATGAAAAGACTTTAGCGAAAATTTGAAGAGCTCAGATTACTTAGACAACTTAGAAAAGACACTTAGAAAAGACATTTTGGTTTGGAGATTGAGGGCTCTGATATTTTGAAAACGAACTCTCTCTCTCTCTCTCTCCGTTGTAAACTGGCGTTCCGACAATTGTACTTTCCGCATTTGTAATTAATAAATTTTTTTGATTATAAAGACATTCTTCGTAACTCTTCAGGCGTGTTCGATCTTATCCATTTATTTAATTTTTATTTTATTTTATTTTATTCTATTTTATTTTATTTATTTATTTATTTTTGGTGCCGTGTTTAATTTTAACCACAAGTGTATACCAGTGTCCAGTCTGGTTCTGGTGGAAAGACGGAAACTGAATTTGCACAACTCAACTTTCTGAGATAAAATCACAACGTGGTCAATGGTCCGTTGTTGAAATAGACGTCTTGAAGACCAGCATCTTACGAAAGTTTTTGGCAGTGTTTCAAACTTTATAATTTCTTGAGCCTTGTACTGTTTTCAGCCATTATAAAGAAAGTAAATTGAATTTTAAAATGTTGTGAACGATTGCATCTTTGGAATGTTTGGGATTTTCAATTCTTTGCTGTGAGAGAACTCAAATTAATAAACACACACACACACACACACACACACACACACACACACACACACACATATATATATATATATATATATATATATATATATATATATATATAATGACAATAATAACTACTTAGACTCTGTACGAATGTACTCCGTAAATTTATTCTAATATAAACTTCCGAAAAAACCATTAACAAACAGAACCTAAATCCGTTACAATCCGGTGTACTAAGTCGTCGGATAAATGGGGACAAAAAAAAGAAACCAGCGGAACAAGAACAAACATTCAATATTCCGCAGTAAAGAAAAAAAAACTCCAAACGGAACCAAACACAAGAAAAAGTGCTCAATACGAAAGTACTAAAATACAATAGTAGAGCAAACACACACACACACACACACACACACACACACATATATATATATATATATATATATATATATATACATATCGTGAGAGATACTAATGTTTATATATTCTACAGTTTGGTAATAAAGTTAAAATGTGTCAGAGTTAATCAATTACGGAAAAAAATCGAATATATATATATATATTCGATTTGGGTGAATATCTAGAAAGAAATATCTAGAAAGAGACATGATTGACTGGGCAGAAGATTATCCCGCTGTAGTTTGCCATTGCTTTCTGCGGTAGACTGTTTGCCAGCCAAGGCTATAGAACCCAATTTGTCCTGTTATTTAATCCATAACTGAAGGAAAGACACGGATTCATACATTTCCTAGGGGTATTTGTGCGTGAGTGAAAGCGAGGAATTCAACTGGAATTCGAACAATACAGAAGCAGAGATTTTATAACACTAACGATAACTAACTCTCTCTATCTATCTCTCAATATATATATATATATATTTTCATTTTTTTTTTCTCGCATCACCTTATTTCGGTCGATGTCTTTGTATCACACTACTAACCCAATTTATTGCATTCTGGCCATATCACACTTCTGCTCTTTTAATATATGTTTAGCGGCGGTAGAAATAAAACACTTTGGCCCATCTGTTTGCTATCGACCGCAAATTAGAAAATGCCTTCCGCTCAAGATTCTAAAGACAAGTTAAGTTCGTATATTACAAGCAATGCGCGTGCACACACACACACACACACACACACACACACACACACACACACACACACACACACACACCTATCTATCAATCTATGACCTATGACTGGCAATTCATTATCTATCTATGTCTTACAATTTATTTTTTTTATATAATCGTGTCGCCCCAAGCAAGGCATTTTACTGCCACTGTTGAGGAGGAGAGGTTTATATAGGAGGAAAGTTACGAGAAAGAGTGACAGGTTACAGGGGGTGTCAGGAAGAGGGTAAGAGAAGGATGAGAAAACTGATGAAAGTGGAGTGGACGGAGAAAGGAGCATGAGAGAGGATGCAAATTAGCGAGATAGGAGATGACTATGGACTTTACATTTAAATTCTTGGAGATTGTAGCTGTCGGGAATAAAATTAAACGGAAGGGAATTCCACAGACGGGAAGTGCGAGAGAAGAAGCTGCTGGAGTATAATTTGGGTTTAAAGTTTATTGGCTTCACCGTAAAAAGGTGGGTACTAGTTGCTAATCTTGTGGCTCGATTAAATTCGTATAAAAATGGGTACTAGTGAGCTAAGTTCATCTGAGCAGAAGCCGTGAAAGTATTTGTAGAAGAGACACAGGGAAGCCATATTGCGCCGGTGAGAAAGTGACATTTTTTTTTAATCATATTACCCCGAGCAAGGCGGTAACGCCACTGATGTGCAGGGGGCTACGTAAGAGTGAAAAGATTGGAAAAGAGAAAGCCGGAAACCACATTTAAACAGGAAGCAAAGGATGAGCCTCTTCACCCGTTCAATTGTATCTGAACTGCCAAGTCGGCATCGATCACATTACAGATGGTTTTATTACTTTTCTCTCTCTCTCTCTCCATATATATATATATATATATATATGTGTGTGTGTGTGTGTGTGTGTGTGTGTGTGTGTGTGTATGTGTGTGTGTGTGTATATATATATATATATATATATATATATATATATACTTACCTGGCACTTTTTTGTGTCGGGTAGGGACCAAAAATCATATCTCAGTTGCGTCTCTGTCCTCGAAGAGTATAGCTCAGTTGTAGCTCTGTCTGCGAAGACAGGGTTGCATCTGAGAAAGATTACGCTGAGTAAATACCGGTCCCGGGGAACAGTGTCCTTTCTCCGCACCATCCTATTGCAGCAGAGGAGTGGACCCGGTGCAAGTCACCGGGGCCAGCTTAACCGGCGGTTAAGGGTACTGGGGAAGTTTTGTTTCTTCGCTCGCCTGTACACGGCCTTCTCCCCACTTTAAAAAAAGACCTTGTGTCAGATCTCTCTCCTGAGAAGGACTAGGGTATATATATATATAACACACTCTCTCTGTATATATATATAAACGTATATATTAATAAATATGCATATTATCCTACATTCTAGACCGAGTATCAGGTGTATAATACGCATATTTATTTATATATATTTTATAGATGTGTTATATTACTTCGACTATTGATTTTTTAAACCAGAATAATATTTATATATATATATATATATATATATATATATATATATATATATTACATTGGAAATGTCGCATGAAAAGAGAGCAAAGATTTGATTAAAGGGGTGGCGTATTTCTCCAATTTAAGGCTTCGTCATGTCTATAACGAAAGAGATAAAACCATGTATGTGTGTATTCGTGGTTCTATATATATATAAAAGGCAATCTGTGAATCAGTGTGTGACTGTAACCTATGTACGCCTACATTTTTTTAAGCTACGCCATTTAAACTTTCTAGGGACACACATCTACAGGGAAGTCAGATCGACACATAATTTTTAGTTAAAGTTTAGCAATTTTTCTTTTCGCACTTTTTGATCAATGGAGCCGATTGTTTACATTTGCTCCGTAAAACATCTAAGATCTAAAATGGTTGCTGAATTACGTTACAGAAATCAAATCAAACGTATGAAACGCGGCTAAATATTTTACCCCCGTAATTTTGAAACAAAAACAAACGCAATGTTGTTTACAATGTTACACAGAACATCAAATCACGTTTACGCAAAACAAAAGAAAATAGATTTTTTAATGGAATTTTTGAACAATTTTTAAATAACAACTTTGTATATAATTATTTCTTTTGGAGTAGATAGACTAATTGGAGTAAGTAGACTAAACTATCGCCCGGTTCACACTCCACCCACGTCTATTGAACAGGTGAAGAGGCTCATCCCTTGTTTCCTGTTTAGGATGCGGTTTCCGGTTTTCTCTCTTTTCCATTCTCTTCAATGTTATGTCGCCCTCTGCACATCAGTGGCGTTACCGCCTTGCTCGGGGTGATATGATTAAAAAAAAAATATCACCGAGTTCTACCACTAAAATATTCTGAGTTTCACGTGCAACGCCGGGCTATGATGCTAGTATTAAATAAAAGAAATAAAATTAATTATATTTACCCTAAGCTGTTGTTTCCCTTGAAAAAAGAATGTAAAATAATGGCTTTCAAAAAGTCGTTAATGCAATTTTTAGTTCAAATAGAAAGATTTTAAATCACCTTAGCTTTTTTCCAGATTGAAGTTAAAATTCTTTTTTCATTATCGGCATGCTCCGAAGGCAAGTATGTTGTAGATGGAATAGAATTATACGACACTTTCATGAAAATCTGAAGAATTCCTTCTAAATGGGTCGAAAGTCATATATTTGTATGTATTTCATCCATGCAACTTTCTGTATCGACAATGTGTTAATTTAATATTTTTCAAGAGAAACACCAGCTTAGTTAAAAGCAATTAATTTCATTTTTTATTTAAACATCCACGAAAACAGTTTTGGATCTGACGTAACCTTAAATTGGCGAAATGCATCAGATATTTCATCAAATCTCTCCTCTCTTTTCATACGTCATTTCCGCTGAAACTTGGTTAGGATTTTAATATCAGATTTTTTTTTAATCATATCGCCCCAAGTAAGGCATTTTACTGCCACTGTTGTGCATGAGGTTACATAGGAGGAAAGATATGAGAATGAGTGACATGTTATATAGGGAGTCTCAGGAAGTGGGTAAGAGAAATATGACTGTGATCTTAAAGTGGGGGATCAATTTATATATTGATTGTAATGTAGAATTGATCCCCCATTTTATATCCATATTATAATAGTATAGAATTTTTTTTATAATCATATCGCTCCAAGCAAGGTATTTTACTGCCACTGTTTTGCAGGGGGTTACATAGGAGGAAAGTTATGAGAAAGGGTGACAGGTTACAGGGGGTGTCAGGAAGAGGGTAAGAGAAGGATGAGAATACTGATGAGAGAAAAGCGCACGAGAGAGAGGATGCAAGTTAGTGAGATAGGAGATGACTATTGACCTTACATTTGAATTTTGGAGATTGTAGCTGTCGGGAAAGCATGTAAGCGGAAGAGAATTCCACAGACGGGAAGTGCGAGAGAATAAGATGATGGAGTCGAATTTGCGTTTACAATTTATTGGCTTCACAGTAAAAGGGTGGGACCTAGATGCTAATCTTGTGGCTCGAGGAAATTCATATATAAGGGGCACCAGTGAGCTAAGTTCATCTGGGCAGAAGCCATGAAAGTATTTGTAGAAGAGACACAGGGAAGCCACATTGCGCCGGTGAGAAAGTGACTGTATCCTAACAAACCGACTAAGAAAGGACCTGGTAATATTTTTTAAAGATGATGAACAAAATACGACCACCGCTAACATCAAAGTGATGAATTTTCTCGATGTAACCCTTGACCTGATTAAGGGCCAGTGTAAACCACGTTCCATACAACCACAAATATGTCAACAAAGAATTTAGTAACCACCATAGAATTCTACACAACTTACATATCTACTAACTCTAGATGCGCATTGTAGTGCAGAGGATATCGGTTCAGATCGAGAAATCTGAGAGCCGAGTTCGAATTCCAGTTAAATTCGTTGTATTCACTTACGCGCATATATCCCTAGGAAAGATATTAATTCATCACTTCTCGCTCCAGCTATGGGTTAAATGACAGGAAAGATTGGGTCCTTTAGCCTTGGTTGGTAATCAGTCTACCGCAACAAGTAATGGCAACTTACTGCGGGAAAATCCCAGTCACTCATGTCTCTTTCGAGATATGATCACCTAAAGTGTGAATCAAGTATGGCACTTAACTGACTGTCTGATATATATATATATATATATATATATATATATATATATATATATATATATATATCAGATGACTTCGTTTAGATTGATCGTTATTCGTCATTTGTGGTCGGGAGGTCTAAGACGCGTCAGATGACATCTTCCCATATGTGGATAGGGGTCGCAGGTTCGAATCTTATCGAATGACATGTGTATGGCTGACTCTCCATCTCTAGTAGTAATAATTTTTGAGAACAGTAAAATCAAATATAGAAATATCTTCGAAAAATGTAACAAAATTTAATTTTAGAATACTTAGAAAAAATCAAAAAGGTAAAATCTAGCCTAGACAACGTAAACGTAACATCAAATTATAGTCGTAATTTTCAACCATTGGAAAAATTTTCCTAAATTTAATTCACAAGCATTTCAATCATTCCCATACATTAAAAAAGACTTCTAGTTGCATTGAGAACATAGATAAATATATATCACAAGATAACAATATAATATTAAATAAATAGATGTCCAACCTGAAAAATAACAGTAACTCTTTTTTAAATAATTGTGACTGCCGAAAACATAACGGTCAGTGCATGACCGAATGTATAATTTACAGTGCTAATCTACATTCTGATCGCGATGTTAAATTTTATTTAGGCTCTACTGAAAACCAATGGAAATATCGTTACTCCGTTACAACAATCATTAAATTGAATTTAAGGAGTAAACTCAGTCAAAGCACTATCCCCTTCTAAACGTCGTAGTTTTGCTTTAATTTCAGTTGAAAATAAAGACAAAAATCCTCCAACATTTGGATAATTATTTATTGGTTTTCTTCCAAGCTTTCGGCTCACATGAGCCATCTTTAGAGAGGTTGTTAAGACTGAAAAATTATAACATCCACCATAACCGACGATGATGGATGGTGGATTTTAAAATATTTCAGCTTAAACAACCTCTCTGAAGATACGGTGATCCTTACTCAACACACAGTAAGAGGAACCTGCAGATATTGGAGGCCATGTTACATCAAATCTAAACAACCAACACTCAATAAAATCAACTTTAAAACAGGAAATAACATATTACATTGCATTTGACTACGTGGTTTTGTTGTCATTTCGCGCTATCACGCGGTGTGACGTCATAAAACCGCATCGCAAACTTAAGAACTGCGTTTATTATTTTTGTAACTATTGCCGTTGCCAAGCGGAATTTTATGTCAACACAAAATAAAATCGTCGGTGAAGGTGGATGTTATAATATTTCATTTAAATAATCTCTCTGAAGATGGCTCATGTGGGCCGAAAGCTTAGAAGAAAATCAATAAATAATTATCCAAATGTTGAATAATTTCTGTCTTTATTTTCAACTGAAATTAAAGCCAAAATACGACGTTTAGAACGGCTCATGATTAAACATAATAGACATTCATTGTCTCTTATATTTAAGAGCATATGTTTAGAAATATATATATGATCTCCATATATATATATATATATATATATATATATATATATATATATGGAGATCAACATAGTACAGCGCCAATACCAATTTGAAGCCATACCAAAGCTGTGTTGTATCTACTCTCCTGACTAAGAATGACTAAGGCGAATCTCGCCAAACAACGATCCTTTCACACCATATGCCTCCCACGAATACTGAGAATATTTTGGCCAGAGAAGATCTCCAATGAAGACCTGTTGAAGAAATGCAAGCAAGAGAACATGGGCACCATCATTACAAGAAGTCGGTGTAGATGGATTGGGAATGTGCTCCAGAAAGATCCACAGTCAATCACAAGAACAGTACTGCACTGGACCCCAGATGGCAAAAGAAAGAGGGAAAGACCAAGAACGACATGGAAAAGTACGGTAGAGAATGAGATGAAAGCCATTCAGTACTTTTGGGGCTCATTGACTAGTCTAGCCCAAATTGGTAAAGGGGGAGAAGCTTTGTTGCTGCCCTACACACCATTGGGTGTAACGGATGATGAATGAATGAAAAAAGAATACATCTTTAAATGCCGAATATAGGTTCATCGCTACTGTTGTTGCTCCCATGTCACGAGAAGTTTCGGGTCTAAATAAACAACAAACTTCTTCGATAGGCGACCCGACCGAATATGATCAGTATTCGGCCCAAAGCCAGAATAAAATTTACTACTAGCTTTAGGACGTGCATTATATAAGTTCCCCCAGGAAACAGGAAGCAACCAAGACTTCACTTTAGCTATTCGAACGGGAATTCTTGGTTGCACTGATCTTCCTACATACGGTCAATTATTACGTTAGAACATCTAAGAACTACAAACTACTACAAAACTTTACATTTTGTTCCGACATTGAAAGAACAATCTTTCATTGTGTAGTTCACAATGATGGTAAATAGTTTGTAGTTTGTAGTTCTCACATATTCTAATATAATAAACAATAAAAGATTTATATATATATATATATAAGTACGCCATGTGAGCCAGACAGTCCTACCTAGGTTTCACCTAAACGGATCGTCAGGGAAAGCTCTAGGTAGGTCTGTCTGGTTCACTAGGTATACTTTACTTATTCCGCTCTACCAAAGTATTGAGCACTTTTTTGTTATTTGATTACTCTTCTCGGGGTTTTTTTTGCGGGGTCGGGGAGCTATGTGATGACTCGGTCCGAACTCTTTTGACTGATGTTCATGTACTTAGCTCTTTCTATTTTTAAAACCATTTTTCTCTTCTTCGTAGATCCGTGGAAAGTTCTTCGACACGAGTATAATTATTATCTCATATATATATATATATATATATATATATATATATATATATATATATTTTAGAGCGGAATAAGTTTAGGCGTACATATATATATATATATATATATATATATATATATATATATATATATAAGTACGCCTAAACTTATTCCGCTCTACCAAAGTATTGAGCACTTTTTTGTTATTTGATTACTCTTCTCAGGGTTTTGTTGCGGGGTGGGGGCTATATGATGACTCGGTCCGAACTCTTTTGACTGATGTTCATGTACTTAGCTCTTTCTATTTTTAAAACCATTTTTCTCTTCTTCGTAGATCCGTGGAAAGTTTTTCGACACGAGTATAATTATTTAATTATTATCTCCTCTGTCTCTCTCTCTGTCTCTGTCTCTCTCTCTCTCTCTCTCTTTCTCTCTCTCTCTCTCTATATATATATATATATATTAGTTTATAAATTCAAATGCCCCTTTCGAGAATGTATCTCTAACAAACTAAATAATATCTACATTGAACATAATACGAACTCGCTTTCGCGGAGGCTTACATTGCACTTAAATAAAAATTCTAACATATTCCGACATTTAAAACACCGCGGCTTTCAACAAACACTTCTTAGAAAAACACTTGTTGAAAATACATATATACTTAGACAAGAAAATAATAAACGAAAACTTAAAATTCTAGAAGCTATCTACATCAAACAGTTTAAACCTAGCTTAAATAAAATAAATTTCGACACCTCTACTAACATACTCCAATGCCTATAATCGACGGGAGAGGTCATAGTTATTATACTTACCCCCTACACCCATAGTAGTAGCAGTTCCCAGACCAATCCCCTCATGCCATTATACTCTCGTGTGATTAAAAATCTACCACCACCATTTCAATCACGGCCAGCGGCCACCTGCGACGCAAAAAATGGACCTGTTTAATTTTCTCTGTATAACTTCACTCTATTAATAATTTAAATGTTCTATGTTCAATGTATATTAAATGTTCATCCTTTGAATATGGCTTATGTAAGCCGAAAGCTCAGACCTGATAAAAAAAATCAACAATTACTGCGATTTCTTTTCGTCTTTTCATGACAACACTATCAAGCTAATCAGATCATACGAAAGGATCTTACACAAAATAAATAGACAGAACTTGTCCATATTATTCAATGAAACCTGTATTAATGAAAAAATGCTGGCAAAATACACAATATATATATATATATATATATATATATATATTGTGTGTGTGTGTATTTTGGCAGCATTTTTTCATGAATGCAGGAAATGAAACCTGTATTAATGAAAAAATGCTGGCAAAATACACAATATATATATATATATATATATATATATATATATATATATATATATTGTGTGTGTGTATTTTGGCAGCATTTTTTCATGAATGCAGGTTTCATTGAATAATATAGACAAGTTTTGTCTATTAATTTTGTGTAGGATCCGTTCATACCGTTTGATATACTTGATGGTAATATCGTTGAAAGACAACAAAAGATCACAGTAACTGTTGATTTTTTTATCGTGTCTAAACTTAGACCATCAAGTATATCAGACGGTATGAACGGATCCTACACAAAATTAATAGACAAAACTTGTCTATATTATTCAATATATATATATATATATATATATATATATATATATATATATATATATATATATATACCCAAGTGAATAAAGAGCGAAGAAAGTGTTAACAACATTCAAAACATTCATTTAAAACAGTGCTCAATATAGAAATAGAGCTATGAATATTTATTATAAGTTATAGTTTAGAACATGTACAAATATAATTTACTACAAAAGTGTACATTTTGTTTCGACATCGAAAAAACAATGTCTCATCAGGTAGTTAATAATGATGGTACTAAACCTTATTTTTGAAGAAGAAGATTAAAAAATCTCATTTCCCCTTTATCGTCAGCTCTCTCCTCTTAGATCTTTCTTTCTTCCTCTCCTGTTTTCCCCGATTTGCTTCTTGTTTCCCTTGTTTCATTTGTTTTTTTTTTCTCTGTTCTTTTTATTTCATGTATGACGCTTTTTATTTCCTCTGTAGCTCTCTTTCCTTTTTGCTTTTGCTTTTTTTCAATTTCCTTTTTTGTTTTCCCTTCTTTTCTATCCTCTTTACATCGTACAAAGATTTTCCCCAAAAAAACGAAAGTGAGATTTTTCCATTTTCTTTTTAAAAAATTAAAAAACAAAACAAAATGTAAGCTTTTATAGTAAATTGTAATTTGTACATATTCTAAACTATAACTTTTAATAAATATTCATTGTTCTATTTCTTTAATGAACTTTAAACTAGTGCGATGTGGCGCAGTGGATATCGAGTTCGAATTCCAGCAAATACCCTTGGGAAATGTATTAATCCGTCTCTTCCTTCCAGTTATGGATTAAATAACAGGACCGATTGCGTTCTATAGCCTTAGATGGCAACCAGTCAACCGCAGAAAGTAATGGCAACCTACCGCGGGATAATCTTCTGCCCAGACAGTCATGTCTCTTTCGAGACATGATCGCCCAAGTGTGTATCACGTATGGCACTTAACTGACTAAGTGACTTTAAACTAATGTTTTGAACGTTGTTAATACTTTATTCGTTCTTTATTTACTTATATATATATATATATATATATATATATATATATATATATATATATTCTACAATTTCATGGGTAATACGCATTTCGCCACTGACCTTGCTGCTCGTCAAACTCAAATTTGGTCTTTAGCGGAATTTACGAGTATTCTACGTTTTATATATATATATATATATATATATATATATATATATATATAACCTGATTGAACCTACTATAAATTTTACCTTCGAAACTGAATCTAATCATACTCTTCCTTTCCTAGATATCATATTACACAAAAATAACAACATACTCGAATTTGACGTCTACAGAAAAGCTACCAACAAAAACGACCTGATAAATTTCTACTCCAGTCACTCTTCCAAAATCAAATCTGGTATTATTATAGGTTTCTTCTTAAGAGCATTAAGAATATGCAACCCCCAATACTTAACAAAAGAAGAAAAATACATAGAAAGCATATTCAGAAACTTGCATTACCCATATCACTTTATTCACAATGCAAAAAGAAAGGCACATAATATATACAACCACAACAAAAGAAACACTGTTAACAATAATAATCTGAACAATAACAAATACATCATACTACCAACCAACTCCATTGCATCTAATATCCAAAACAATCTCATATAAAAAATACATAAATAGCAACAACTACTTCAAAAACTGTTACGGACATTATCCGATGTAAAAATAACCGAAATCAAAATGACGAACAAGCAGGTGTATACCGAATAAATTGCCGGGATTGTTCCTCTATCTACATCGGAGAAACAAGCAGAAATCTAAAAAAACGTATATATGAACACAAAAGAGACATCACTAATAATCATCTAACAAATGCATTAGTGATTCACAGAAATAAATTCAACCACAATTTCGATTTTAAAAATGCTACACTAATAAAAAGAGTGGACAATTTATTCAGAAGGAAGGTTCTCGAGAGCGCCGCTATCCAATACTCCCAAAACATCAATTTGCGCCCCGGATTTTTTTCAATCTCACCTTTAGTTTTGGAAATTATACTAAAACAGACTAACATTCATAATAAAAATTTCAAAGAAAACAGTTGAATTCCCTTCATTTTAACATCTCGTGACTTTACGCTACACATGAAGAAATTCTAAAACAGACTTACACACAAAATAAACAGTTTTCAAACAAAGCTGTCAAATTTCCTTCATTTTAATATCTCGTGACTTTACACTACACATGAAGAAATTCTAAAAACTAAAATATTCTGTTGATCTTTTGAAATGATTTGTGAGCGTCTTTGTGGTTACCAACACTGTTTATAGATACGTAATTTAGAATAAAGCTCATTTCGTCTTTTTGTCTTGAAAAAGTCCATCACAGGACGCAACGCGTAGGCGATTTTAAATACAGTTTTCCTCGTCTTTATTTTATTTAACCATTCTGTCCTTAATCTCAGATTATAACTGAGTATATTTTTACACACACACACACACACACACACACATATATATATATATAGATATATTATTGATTATTTTGTTATAACATGTGATAACTACAAACTACATACTGTTTACCAACATATCATTGTTCTTTCAATGTCAAAACAAAATGTACACTTTTGTAGTAAATTATAATTTGTACATGTTTTAATATATATATATATATATATATATATATATATATATATATATATATATATATATATATATTTTGAAATGATAATGGATATATATATATATATATATATATATATATATCCATTATCATTTCAAAATATATATATATATATATATCCATTATCATTTCAAAAGGACAATAAATGAACATCGAACGGAAAAATGTGGATGACAATTGACGTTGCTTTTAAGTTTTTCAACATTGTAGGTGGCAGGATGACATGCAATGAGGAAGGAGGGCTTGGAGAACCTGATACTAACAGGCCAGATATAGGGAAAAAGAGACAGGGGATGGCAACAGATAACATATTTGAAGGACCTAATCAGGTGGTTGACGGTACGAGGGTTGCATGGTGTAACAGGAGAAAGCGTGCTCAGAGCCAACAGAGATAGGGAAACGTGGAAAGTTATGATCGCCTACGTCCTGAAGTGACAGGGTACATAGAAGAAGAAGGTGTCAGGGAAGCTAAAATTCGGAATAAATTTTAGCACCTGACAAGTGTAAAAGAATAAACTATTAGAACAGTACGTATGGTTTGATCTAGTGATTTCAACCATGAAATAATGAGACCTAATAGACAATCGAGTAGTGCGCTTAAATTCATGCAGCTGAGCTACGAAGGTTGAAAGCTCACGAGAACAATTGTTTTGAAAACATTTGTAGAGTCGACTGAGGAGAGAAGCAAATCACCAAGGTGGGAAATTATCCGACGCCCATATATTTGCTCCAAACACGACTTAGATCGAGACAGCACGAAAGAATTCCACATTGACTCTGCGGACGCTAACTTATCCGATGTCTACAGGAAAGCGACAGAAAAAAAAAATGGGAGAAACGGTTAGACACTTGCAATGGTCTGCGAGATTATCGCGTCAGAAATTACAATTTTGCAGGGTGAAAATTACAGATGTTTTCTTCATTAGCAAGTGTGTTTACATGTTTAAAAAGAGACGTCGTTGTTTTTCTAAGCGACTTTTAGCCTTTCTTAAGCCGTGTGATTGTTTGTATATATATATATATATATATATATATATATATATATATATATATATATATGTCGGCTTTCCTGATATTCCTGCTTATGTAGCGGCTTTCCTGGTATTCCTGCTTATATACTCTTATATATTTGTGTCGATTTTGTTTCGTTGTGTGTGTGAGTGGGTGTATTTAAGCGTTCTGTTTTCGTTGGTTCGTGTAGACGATCTCAGAGGAAGTCCGTATGGTTATCAACAAGAGAAGCAGCCGAAAATGCGAATAACGAACGGGAGGCACCAGAACCAAGCAAGTACAAAATTTTGAATATTTAGATCAGTCAAGTGCCATACGTGATACACGCTTGGGCAATCATGTCTCGAAAGAGACATGACTGACTGGGCAGAAGATTATCCCGCAGTAGGTTGCCATTAGCTTTCTTCGGTAGACTGGTTGCCGACCGAGGCTATAGAACCCAATCTGTCCTGTTATTTGACTCATAGTTAAAGGGAAAAGAAATATATTATATAATTATGTAGTAATTACTGGGGGATCGGTTTCCTATTGTTATGAATTAATAAACTGATCCCCCACTTTATGACCAATATAAGCCTTAATCATTATTCCAACTATTATATTCAGTCAATCAGTTAAGTGCCATCCGTGATACACGCTTGGGCAATCATGTCTCGAAAGAGACATGACTGACTGGGCAGAAGATTATCCCGCGGTACGTTGCCATTGCTTTCTGCGGTAGACTGGTTGCATTCGGTTAAAAAATAACACAGGAAAGATTCTGTTCAGATAACTAATCAAAAAAATAATTACGGATTATTTAACCCATCATCCGTCTCTTCTCTCCAGCTATGGGTTAAATAACAGGACAAATCTGGTTTTATATCCTCGGCTGGCAACCAGTGTGTGTGTGTGTGTGTGTGTGTGTGTGTGTGTTGTACTGATATTATTTGTCCCCTCGATTGAACCCCCAAGAAAACGTGCTAAGAGCCACCAGGGATAGGGAGACGTGGAAAGCCATGATCGCCTACTTCCTGAAAGAACAAGGCACATAGAAGAAGAATATATATGCCAACTGTTTATAAGATATTATAATGTAGGTATAAAATGGGGGATCTATTCTATATTATAATCAATATATAAACTGATCCCTCATTTTGTGGCCATGCTAGTTTCTATACATTTATATTCTAGATTTATGGGCTTGAGCTAGTGGATGACAGAACGAGGTTTGCATGATGCAACAGGCGAAAGCGTGCTAAGAGCTACCAGGGATAGGGAGATGTGGAAAGCCATGATCGCCTGCATCCTGAAAGGACAGGGGACAGAGAAGAAGAATATATATGCCAAATGTTTATAAGAAATTTTAATGTGGGTATAAAATACGAATTGTTGATTTGTATATATGCAGGATGGATTCAGGTGGAAAAACATCCTGGCGCGACACAGTGACACAACCTTCCTAGCAGTGGATGTAACTATTGACTCAATGTAATGGCTCCACTTGAGATCGGAAGAGAGGGTAATGCCGAGGAGGCGCAGTGTATTGCTCTCATGGAGACTCGCTTCAGATAAAATGGATAACTGCTGTAACCCCAAAAGAAAACAGTGACATATTCAAGATGTTGTCATTTCAAACTTCTTCTTCTTCTATGTGCCTTGTTTTTTTTTTTTTTCAGGACGTAGGCGATCATGGCTTTCCACATCTGCCTGTCTCTGGTGGTTCTTAGCATGCTTTCTCCTGCAGCACCATGCAACCCTCGTTCTGCCGTCCACCTGATCAAGTCCTTCAAATATGTTATCCGCTGCTTTCCCCTTTCTCTGTTTCCCTGTATCTGGCCTGTTAGTATCAGGTTCTCGAAGCCCTCCTCCCTCATTGCACGTCCCAGGAACTTCAGTTGTCTCTTCCTAATACTCAGTATTAATTTCCTTTTCGTCTCCATCCTTTCTAAAACCTCGCCATTGCTTACAAGCTCGGTCTAAGATATCCGCAGCATCCTTCTGTAGAACCACATTTTGGCTGCTTCAACTTTTTCCTTCATCTTGTCCAACATTCCCTGCCATATTGAAGAACCGACATCACATAGCAATCCAGTACTCTCCTCTTTGTTTCTAGTGAAATTGTCCTGTTTCTTAATACTTTACTCAACTTCTGTAATGCTTCATTCGCCATGCTAATTCGCCTTCGGATCTCAATGTCGCACATTCCGTCTTCTGTTAGGACACTTCCTAGGTATTTAAATTTCTATACCTGCTTGATTTTAGAGTCCCTCAGCTGTAATTGGCATTTTGGCTGCCCTTTTTGCTGATGACCATGCATTCGGTTTTCTTGCAGTTTATTTGTAGTCTTTTCTGTCACTCTTTTCAGCTACCTAGGAGGTCTTGCAGTTTTAATTCTGTGTCTGTTATCAGCACTGTATCATCTGCGTACCTTAGGTTGCTTAAATTCTGGCCCCCGATGAAGAATACTGGAATACCACTCTACTATCTATCTATCCTACGTATAATCATTGCTTTACATTTCAACCTATTACGAATAAAAGCTTTAGAAAGAAAACCCTATCACCAGTGGAGAGAGCAATAACAGTTACTGGACCTGAGAAATCGATTTTCCTGAAAAATGAATGCAGATAAACTGTTGCATCCTTACATATTTATTCATTGGCGCTTATATCTATATGCATATATAACGTCATTATTTTACACATTGGGGACTAGCACTACATATTCAGAAACAAAGAACTGTACCAACTGAGAACTGTTCACACTCCACCCACGTCTATTGGACAGGTTAAGAGGCTCATCCCTTGTTCCCTGTTTAGGATGTGGTTTCCAGCTTTCTCTTTTCCAATCTTCTCACTTTGTTTTTTTTTGTTTTCAATTGGAGTAGATAGATCTATCTATCGCCCGGTTCACACTCTACCCACGTCTATTGGACAGATTAAGAGGCTTATCCCTTGTTCCCTGTTTAGGATGTGGTTTCCGGCTTTCTCTTTTCCAATCTTCTCACTTTTTTTTCAATTGGAGTAGATAGATCTATCTATCGCCCGGTTCACACTCTACCCACGTCTGTTGGACAGGTTAAGAGGCTTATCCCTTGTTCCCTGTTTAGGATGTGGTTTCCGGCTTTCTCTTTTCCAATCTTCTCACTTTTTTTTTCAATTGGAGTAGATAGATCTATCTATAGCCCGGTTCACACTCCACCCACGTCTATTGGACAGGTTAAGAGGCTTATCCCTTGTTCCCTGTTTAGGATGTGGTTTCCGGCTTTCTCTTTTCCAATCTTCTCATTTAGGTCTTTTTTTTCAATTGGAGTAGATAGATCTATCTATCGCCCGGTTCACACTCCACCCACGTCTATTGGACAGGTTAAGAGGCTCATCCCTTGTTCCCTGTTTAGGATGTGGTTTCCGGCTTTCTCTTTTCCAATATTTCCACTATTACGTAGCCCCCTGCACATCAGTGGCGTTACCGCCTTGCTCGGGGTGATACGATTAAAAAAAGAATAACAGAAACTATATCACTTGAGGACTGCCAACAGCAGCAATAACTAAAATGGATAGCACATATAACTCAAAGAGAAAATAATGTGATATGTCCCGAAAAGGGATATATATATATATATATATATATATATATATATATATATATATATATATATATATATTCGAGGTAGATAAGCGGGATAGGAAAATGCAACCGGGTAGGACAATCTATTATGTAGACGTAATGTACGGTACTCGTCCTATGCAGCATCCTGAAACGTAGGCGTAGTCAATAGACGTAGATCAATAGCCGTAGATCTCTAGTCGAAGACATGTACACCTCTGCACGTGGCCCTCTAGTCGAAAACTTTTAGACCTATGGACGTAGATCTCTAGTCGAAGATCTGTAGACCTCTGTACGTAGACCCCTAGTCGAAGACCTTTAGCCCTATCGAGGTAAACCTCTAGTCGAAGACCATTAGACCTATGGAGGTAAACATCTAGTCGAAGACCCGCAGACGTAGACCTCTACTCGAAGACCTGTAGACTTCTGGACGTCGATCTCTAGTCGAAGATGTGTAGACCTATGGACGTAGACCTCTAATCGAAGACCTGTAGACCTATGGACGTAGACTTCTAGTCGAAGAACTCTAGACCTCTGGACGTAGATCTCTAATCGAAGACCTGAAGACCTATGGATGTTGACCTCTAGTAGTTGTAGACCTGTGGTCCTCTATCGGTAGACCTTTATGCGTCCTTGCCTTCGTCTTTATTTATGGCTGACACCAGCCAATCACATCACTGTAAGGGGAAACCAAGGTGTATGCATATTCATTACGTATTCATTACATCATAATGATTTAATAAAAATGCTGACATTATATTTTTTAATAAATGCTGCTCGGTCAATGAATGCCAAATGTTTCCTCATAGAGAAACAGCTATATGTAGCAGTGGCTGTTTGGATGCCGAAGCTTTCCTTATAGGGAAACGGCTAATGTGTAGCACTGGCTTTTCGGTCAATGAATGTGATATATCCCGGAAAGGGATATATGTATTATTCGAAGTAGCTAAGTGGTTTAGGCAAATGTAACCGGGTAGAACAATCTAGCAAGTAGCTGCTCCTTATTCAGTTTTCAGTGGGTAAATAACTAAGGAGACAGTTTTCCACTGAAAACTGACTCCTTAGTATTCGGCTAACTGCCGACTAATATCAACTGCCTAGTAGTTTTACTGAACTCCAATAGAACTCGAAAGAACTTCTCTAGAACTTTCTGTTAACACTTATTAATATAGGAGGGAGAGTCCATTATCTGAGAAATTGGTGTGTTTCCACATAACACTAAGTGATTTTGGCAAATATAACTGGGTAGGACAATCTAGAAAGTAGCCGTAATGGACTGGTAGACTGGTACTGATCGTAGGTTTATGTACTAGGCGTTCCAATAGGTGTAGTTCTAGGGTTCTCCGCCTTAGTCTGTATTTATGGTTGACACCAGCCAATCATATTACTGTGAGGGTGAACCAAGGTGTATGCATATTCATTACATTAAAAAGCATGTTTCCTTACAGGGAAATTACTAATCTTACCATCACCGTTATCTGGCAGCATTCTCAAGTGTCTTCAGACGCATTCTGCGCTCTTTGTCATAAGGCATGACAGTTGCGACATCATGAATTTAGCTTGTGTTCTAGTATATTTAAGTATGATGTTGCACTAACCGTGCTACTTATGTCTAATATATATCTATATATAAGGCAATCTGTGAGTCTGTCTGTGACTGTTCCCTGTGCACGCCTACATTTTTTAGGCCATTCAAACATTCTAGGGACACATATCTACAGGGAAGCCAGGTCGACATATACTTTTGGAATTTTAGGTTCAGCAATTTTTACCTTTCGCATTTTTTGGCCAACGGAGCCAAGTGTTTACATTTGCTCTGTAAAACATCTAAGATCTAAGATGGTTGCTGAATTACGTCACAGAAATCAAATATAACGTGTCAAACTAAAACAAAATATGTAAAAAAAAAAAAAAAGGGTAAATTTTCGTTTTAGAACCCGAAGGCTAATATCCATTCAAATTTTTTAAAAATAGTCTTATTTCCGTGCAAATATATATGCTGAACTCAAATCAGCAAGTAAATATTGAAGAAACCGAACTTTTTTTATGTTAACAACTAGAAAAAAACGGACTTCTCGCTCTTTTTGTCAGCCATTACCGGCTTAGTGAGAGTCATTCACTGCTGAACGATTTTAGGCGTAGGAAGAAAATTTAGGCCTATTTACTTCCTTTACGGAAACGTCCTTGCAGAAATTAGTACGCGATTCTTTTCGGTACTTAATTTCAGAAGAAAGTTATTGACATTGAAACAAGTGAAAAAGTAAGAATTATTTGCGCGTATAAAAAGTTATTTTCGTGTGTTTGCGTCTATAAGGGATATTAGCCTTCGGGTCCTAAAACGAAAAATTACCATGTCTATATTTTTAAATATTCTTCGAAAATTTCTGAAATTCATTTAGTCTACAAAAAATTGTAAATATTTTCTCCCGTAATTTTGAAACAAAACAAACGCAATGTTGTTTACAATGTCGCACAAAACATCAACTCACGTTAGGCAAAACAAAAGAAAATAGATTTTTAATGGAATTTTTTAACAATTTTTAACAATAATTTTTTTATATAATTATTTTTTTTATATAACTGAGTTTTCAAGTGAGGCGGCGACTACAATCGCTTGGAAATCGCAACACGCTGCATTTATCATCTATTTAAATAATGTTCTGAGTTGCACGGGCAACGCCGGGCTATGATGCTAGTGTTTTTATATGATGTAATAAATACAAAGCCCCAGGCGGACACATAAATGTAGAAAATTTGCGATATTATAATAGTTTGGGAAATTTCATACAGCTGCCAATTTTGCGATTGAGATTATTGATTTGTGATGGACGACGGAGGACCTTCCATTGAATCCTGTTCACAGCCTTGGAAGATCTGGATTTTGCCGATGACTTATCGTTGCTGTCCCATACTCATCAACATATACATAACAAGACCAGCAGACTGGAAAACTTTGGGCAGCAGATAGGGTTGCGGATTAGCACCAGAAAGACTGAAATGATGTCATTGAACATAAACAGGCCTGCTCCTATCAAAGTGAATGGAGAAGATCTACGACGTACAGACAAGTTCGCTTACCTGTGTGGTATCATCAGACTCGAGAGTGGTACGAAAGAGGATATTCAAAGCAGACTGGGCAAGGCAAGGTGTGTGTTTAAGGAAATGAACAACATCTGGAGATCAAAATAGTACAGCACCAACACCAAGCTCAAGCTATATCAGATCTGTGTTGTATCTACTTTCTCTGCGGATGTGAGTGCTGGAGAATGACTAAGGCAGCTCTCACCAAACTTCAATCCTTTCTCACCATCTGCCTCTGAGAATATTTTGGCCAGAGAAGATCTCCAATGAAGACTTGTTGAAGTGATGCAAGCAAGAAACATAGCCACCATCATTACAAGGCGGTGGAGATGGATTGGGCATGCTTCAGATGGCAAAAGAAAGAGGGGAACTCCAAGAACGACATGGAGAAGTACGGTGGAGTATGAGATGAAAGCCAAGTAGCACTCTTGGGGTGCATTGACTACTCTGGCCCAAGATAAGCAGAGGTGGAGAAGCTTTGTTGCTGCCCTACACACCATTGGGTGTAACGTATGATGAAGAATGAAGTAATTTGCATGGGAAGATGGATATGTAGTCAGACATTTAGGTGCCATACGTGATACATGCTTATGCGATCGTTTTTATTGGGGGGGGGGGCTTAGGCTATAGGATCTAATCTGTTATGTTATTTAACCCATAGCTGGTGGGAGAAGAGATGGATTCATACCTTTCCGAAGTGTATATGAGCTCAAGTGAATGCAACGAATTCAACTGGAATTCGAACTTGGCTCTACCGATTTTCCATTCCGAGTCGATATCTATTACACCACAACGCACATCATACGATGTATAGCTGCAACGACAGGGTGCGGTGGGTGAATGCTTTAAATGACGCGAAAATAAAAATAATAATGACATCTCATTTTGACAGGTATCTTTATCAAAATGACACAATAATATCTTGAAAGAATTAATTCCGTTGTGATCACCCCAAAACATCTTCGTAATCACCATTAGACTCATCCAACTTTTTTTCCCCAAACCTCTGTACAATCCACAGATTGGTACGTAAATCGACTGAAACGAAGTTTCCGACGGTAATACCAAGAAGTACAGCATGCAAAATTTCTAAATTTCTAGCGGTGTGAATTGCGTCATTTTGCTCGTTTACTCACATATTGTGTCCAACTAACTATACTCTGCTGGACAGTCGTCAAAATTAAAAAAAAAAAAAAAAAAAAAAAAAAAACAGCGCGCATGCGCGAAGTTAAAATATAAAACAGCGACAATTTAATCATCGCACCGTGTATGTAATGCTTTAATGGATACTATCCAAATTTTGGACGAGGTTGGTGAAAAAGTTCTGGTTTATTTTTTATTGCATTTTTTTAGGAAATTGGGCGTCTTAGCAAATAGATAGATAGATAGATAGATAGATAGATAGATAGACAGACAGAAGATAGATAGATAGATAGATAGATAGATAGATAGATAGATATGAACAGGCTGACATAGATAGATATGAATAGACCGAGATAGATAGATAGATAGATAGATAGATAGATAGATAGATAGATAGATAGATATGAATAGGATAGATAGATAGATAGATAGATAGATAGATAGATAGATAGATAGATATGAACAGGTGACATAGATAGATATGAATAGACCGAGATAGATAGATAGATAGATAGATAGATATGTGACCGTGAGAGAAGGACAGATTTAATTAATAATTTTTTAGGTTTGGAAAAAAAGTCTCATTCTATGGTCTATCTAAACCAAACTGCTCATACCAAATATAAAAAATAAAAAAAAGATTCTCGCACTCCCAACTCAAGGGCACACTTACCAAATTCAGGGAGCCACGTCGTTTTAAGTCCTTCCCCAGATGCATTTACCTTCCTAACTTTTCATAACCTTTAGATATGCCATAGCCACCCCCAGCTAAAGCAACCTGCTAATACGCGGACGCCGTCGGCCATGTCTTTGGCATCGATGTCAACTGCAGAAACCATTAGACAGCTCGAATTACCAGACACGCCGTCCCTCTTGGCCATAAAATCAACTGTCTCTCCCCGCTTTCATTTGCTTCTTATGCGTTTATTTTAACACGGGGACTCTTCAAACCAAACATATAAGATAAACACGCACACATCAACTAGGCGAAGGCCTGGAGAAGAAAGTATTGAAGAAAAGCGTATATATATATATATATATATATATATATATATATATATATATACATGTGTGTGTGTGTGTGGGTTGTGTGTATTGTGTTTGTGTGTGTATATATATATATACGCTCTTCTTCTGTACTTTCTTCTCCACGCCGATATATATATATACATGTGTGTGTGGGGGGGTTGTGTATTGTGTGTGTCTATATATATACTTATATATATATATATATATATATATATATATCGGCGTGGAGAAGAAAGTACAGAAGAAGAGCGTATATATATATATATATATATATATATATATATATACATGTGTGTGCGTGTGGGGGTTGTGTGTATTGTGTTTGCGTGTGTATATATATATATATATATATATATATATATATATATACGCTCTTCTTCTGTACTTTCTTCTCCACGCCGATATATATATATATATATATGACATGACCGTTTAATACACCGGTTCCCGCTCGATCACCGAAGTTGAGCCTGGTCAGTACTTAGGTGGGTGACCACTTGGGAATACCAGGTGCTGTTAGCATTCACGGATGTGCGTTGGGGTGCGGTGGATGTCGGCTTGGAGGGGGAAATCGGTGAGCCGAGTTCCAATTTCAGTCGAGCACGCTGCATTCACTTGCGCACTGGTACCCTTGGGAAAGGTATTAATCCGTTCGTTCCTTCCAATTATGGGTTAAATAATTGAGGTCTGCTGTTCGTGCGATTTGTGGCAGTCATCTGCACCAATTGTTTGTTATCAGCAGTTCCAAGAAGTGTGGATGGTACTACACAATGCCTTCACCACTATAAACAAATCTCTGTGTGGTTGTCTTGCTGGAAAAAGGTTGGACCCTCATACGTTGAACGCGACGGGAGAATCCATTACCATATATATACATGTGTGTGTGTGGGGGGTTGTGTATTGTGTGTGTCTATATATATATATATATATATATATATATATATATCGGCGTGGAGAAGAAAGTACAGAAGAAGAGCGTATATATATATATATATATATATATATATAAACTCTACCTAAGCTTACTTGTAAAATCTTCAGCGTCATAAAATTAATACAATATATTTTTTGCCGGAGATTTTGAGATGGAGAAAACGAGGCTATATAAACAAACTGGGTCCCACCCACTCACATTTAGATCAACCAAATGCAGACGACAATTCTACTCCACCAGCTTCTTTTCTCGCACTTCCCGCCTGTGGAACTCTCTTCCATATTCTTGCTTTCCTGAAGGCTACAACCTCCAGGAATTTAAATGCAATTTCAATACCCATCTCGTAACAACTTGACTCTAGTTCTTTCTACATCACCCTGTATATCTTTTCCTTTCTCTCTACCTTTGCAGCTGTCATCACACCTGTATTACCATCCTTCTCTTGCTTCTTTCTCTGGCACTCCCTGTAATCGGTCCGTCTTCCTCTTCACTCTCCTCCTAATCTTTTTTCTCTTATGTAGCCTGCTGTGCATCAGTGGCGTTACCTTGTTGCATGGGGTGAAACGATTAAAAAAAAACGGCCACCTGTTGAAGGTGAAATAAATTAGGTGTTTAAGTTAGATTCAATGGATTTCGACTAGGAATGAAAAATCAAAGAACCGAGTTTGAAATCTGGTTGAATTCATTGCATTCACTTGCGAGTATCATCGAGAAAAGTATCAGTTAGGTTTCTCCATGCAATTGCCGAAAAAAAAAGTATAGGATGACATTAAAAGGGATCAAACTTAATAAAACAAAGTTTTATCATCAAAGTATTTATGTTATTATTAAAATGAAAAATCAAATTTTGTTGTCATCATTTATAAAATTGCTTAATCCCTTCTAACATGTTCGAAAATTTAAGTTAAAATTGTTGGAGATTTCGGGTACCCTTGTACACTAGTGAGCTGACTCATTTTATAGTTCACCAATAGAAGGGTTATCCAATCAGAATGCTCAACATATTCAATGCGACGTGTATAAAAGGCGACCATATTTTACCACGTATTGGCGATATAGTCCGATTTGGTAGAGTGTCTGACTCGTGAGTGTTAATCTTTGATGTTGTTTCATTGAACAAATTACGTACTGCTCTGCGGGACATGGTCATCAAAAGTTTCTTTTTTGTTTCGTCAGTGACTTACGCCATGTTTACGTCATGTTACTATTAAGGAAAACGTAATATTACGCAAGTTGTTTTTGGCGTCGATAAAAACATCAACTAATTGTATGATTTTAATGAAACTTTCAGGACTTTTTCACAAATGAATTAAATTATTTGTGAAATTCTTATATTTAGAAAGTCTTGGTAAAAAATATATCTATTTTTAAATTTATTACCCCACCTCTCATTAATTACATGGAAATTCTAGAAATACACTATCTATACCAATTTGTTTTTTATGAGTTAAATGCTGGACTCATTGGGGAATATTAACCATATAATTTTTTGTTATTATTTACGTGACTATTTTTCTGAAAATCTATTCCATATAATAAAATAAGAAATGTATTAAAACGACGCCATTTTTAATTTAAATAAAATTTTAATTGATTTTATAAATAATTTAATTTAAGGATATCATATGCTGAAGAAGAAATGACTTCGATGAACAATGAATTTTAATAGGAATTTTAATCATACTTTTTTTTTTTTTTTTTTTTTTTAATCATATCACCCCAAGCAAGGCGAAAACGCCACTGATTCGCAGGGGACTACGTGAGAATGAAAAGATTGGAAAAGAGAAAAACCGGAAACCTCATCCTAAACAGGAAACAAGGGATGAGCCTCTTCATCTGTTCAATAGACGTGGGTGGAGTGTGAACCGGGCGATAGTTTAGTCTATCTACTCCAATTGAAAAAAATAAAATAAAATAAAAAAGAGTGAAAAGATTGGAAAAGATAAAAACCAGAAACCACATCCTAAGCAGGAAGCAAGGGATGAGCCTCTTCTGTTCAATAGACGTGGGTGGAGTGTGAACCGGGCGATAGTTTAGTCTATCTACTCCAATTGAAAAAAATAAAATAAAATAAAAAAAGAGTGAAAAGATTGGAAAAGAGAAAAACCGGAAACCACATCCTAAGCAGGCAACAAGGGATGAGCCTCTTCTGTTCAATAGACGTGGGTGGAGTGTGAACCGGGCGATAGTTTAGTCTATCTACTCCAATTGAAAAAAATAAAATAAAATTAAAAAAAGAGTGAAAAGATTGGAAAAGAGAAAAATCTTTGTTAATTATTATGATATATAAAGTTTCAAATATCTTATAAATTTCTTTTTAGTCATCTAGTGTATTCGTTTAACTTATTAAATAAATACTTTATTCACAAATCGAAAATTGAAAAGCTTTTAAAATTAAGATTTTTATAATAATTTCTTTTTTTATGTTAAACTGCACGTTTTCTTTTACTATGAAAATTTATAAGAGATTTATCATTAAAAGGTCAAATGATTTAAAATTTGTTCTCTTTACAAAATGTTAAATTGGGAAATGTCAATTTTGGTCACCATACTTCCAGGTGTGTGAACCGATTTATCATTGCCTACTTGAAAGGTCAACGAGTTAGACCTTTATATAAATTTCATGCTATAAACAAGAAATATTTGTTTCAAATCAGATTGATTTAACTTTAAATTTGCTAATTTTATAAAAATAAAGTGACAGATGTACATTATATTTTTGCAAGATTTTTAAAACAGTGAATTAACTTTTATTTGCAAATGTGTTGAACGTTCAAAAATGGTCGAAAAATTCATTTTTTTTTTAAACTCTCAAAAATTTAGATTCCAATGAATGTAAATTCTGTTTAAAATACATCCGAGTAATTTGTTTACTGGAAATAGTAAAATTTTTTCATTTAGCTTTCAATCAAGCTGAAATTAAAGTTTCAATATTTATTTTCAAAAATTCAATTTAAAAGTTAGTTATCGAAAATGAGGGGAGGCACGTAGATTAATCAATCACTTTTCCCTACATGGGTGACCACTCGGGAAAAACAAATGCTTTAAGCGTGGATGAGCGGATGGTGTAGTGGACACCAATATTCACAACACATTACAAAAAATGTTTCTTTAGGTATTTCTAATACAATTAGGTTACTGTTTTAGCCTTTAGTGAAACAATTAGATTATAAAAAATAATAAATGAAAATATCCCATGAAGAAAAACTAATATTTTGATATGTCTCGGAAAGGGATATATATCTGATTCGAGGTACTTAAGCAGTTTAGGAAAATCTAACCGGTTAGGAAAATCTAGTAAGTAGACCTACTGGCCGGTACTCGTCTTATGCAGTATCCTGAAACGTAGGCGTAGTCAATAGCCACAGACCAATAGTCGTAGACCTCTAGACGTAGATCTGTAGTCGAAGACCTGTAGACTTCTATCGGTAGACCTATGGAGGTAGACCTCTAGTCGAAGGCAAGTAGACCTCTGGACGTACACCTCTCTGCGTCCTTGCCTTAGTCGCTATTTATGACTAACACTAGCTAATCACATTAATTTAAGAGGGAACAAAGGTGTATGCATATTCATTACATATTCATTACATCATACTTAATAACACTAAAATTTACAGTCAGTCAGTTAGGTGCTATACGTGATACACACTTGGCGATCATGTCTCGAAAAAGACATGACTGACTAGGCAGAAGATTATCCCGCAGTAGGTTGCCATTGCTTTCTCCGGGAGACTGGTTGCCGAACAAGGCTATAGAACCCAATCTCTCCTGTTATTTAACCCATAACTGGAGAGAATAGACGGATTAATACCTTTCCCAAGGTATTTGGGCGTAAGTGAATAAGAGAATTCAACTGGAATTCGAACTCGGCTTCCCGATGAGTCGTTCTGAATCGATATCTACTGCACAACATCCACCATCCCTAAAATTTACAGTCAGTCAGTTAAGTGCCATACGTGATACACGCTTGGGCGATCATGTCTCGAAAGAGACATGACTGACTAGGCAGAAGATTATCCCGCAGTAGGTTGCCATTGCTTTCTGCGGTAGACTGGTTGCCAGCCAAGGCTATAGAACCCAATCTATCCTGTTATTTGACTCATAGGTAAAGGGAAAAGAAATCTATTATATTATTATGTAGTAATTAGTGTGGGATCGGTTTCCTATTGTTATGAAGTAATAAACTGATCCCCCACTTTATGACTAATATAAGCCTTAATCATTATTCCAACGATTATATTCAGTCAGTCAGTTAAGTGTCATACGTGATACACGCTTCGGCGATCATGTCTCGAAAGAGACTGACTGGCAATAAATCCACATGGCAATAAATCCTAAAAATAATATGAAATACACCATTTCTTTTAAAAAACTAGGGTGACATTAGGCCACCCTAGTTTTTTAAAAGAAATGGTGTATGACCGGTAGTGTATAGATAGATAGATAGATAGATAGATAGATAGATAGATAGATAGATAAAGAAGTTGAGATAGATAGATAGATAGATAGATAGATAGATAGATACGTTTAAGAATTTCGAAGATAACGCGAAGTAAGATATCATAAATTAAATATGCAACTGTAAATATAACATTAAATGACTTGATGGCGTTTCTAAAAAAAAAAAAAATAGATGATCCAAAACATCAGAACGATAAATCCATAAAATTTAATAATCATTTTGCATCTATGAAAAATTTTTTAGGGTAAGGATATAAAATCGGGTATTTTACTAAATTATACCGGCTCTTTACTGGCTCTTATATTGTAAGCATGTCGAAAAAATCTGTGATGTCATTGATACTTAGAAAACTGATAGCCAGACGGAAGAAGGATCGTTCGACGCAGTCCAAAGGAACGATATTTGCCTCAGTGCACTAAAAGTAGCGTTAAATTTGGAGGAGGAAGAGTGATGGTGTTTGGCATGATTTCCCTCACTGGTGCGGGACCTCTTGTTAGGCTACACGGTAAAATGAACGCAACTCTATAGAAAGAGATATTGAAGAAACATGTTGCACCCAATTTGAGAACTGCAATTAATCATTTAGCTGTATTTATGCATGATAACACGCCATGTCACACAGCGAAGTCTGTTAGAATATTTCTTTCTGAGGAGGATGTTACTGTTTAGATGATTCCTTCTCAAAGCTCAGACATGAATCCTATTGAAAATGCTTGGAAGTTAGTAAATAAAAGAGCTAATGAAAAAAATCCAACAAACATCGAAGAAATATGGACTAATTTTAAAGAAGAATTGGAGAAAATATCCGTTAATGAATGCAAGACGTTAATTCGTTCATGTAGCAAAAGATGTCGAACTGTTATTGAAAGTAAAGGTTTTTCAGATCAAGTACTAATGATTTATGAACGCTATTTTTATTTGGATATGATGTATCCATTATAATAGTGTGATTTTGTTAATCGTTCTGATGCTGTTGATCGTCTATTTTTTTCGAATGTTATATAATTGTTCTTATAACTTTATCAAAATAAGTTTATTGAGCTTTATATTTTAGAATCATATAATTTACATTTATTTCCTTATTTTTCCTTGATAAAATGTTCTATGAAGCTATAAAATAAAAAAATTATTTCACATTTAAACTTTTTCTTAACATCATTCTCATCTTTATGCTCGCAACTGTGTATATATATATATATATATATATATATATATATATAGTTTATCGAGGAAGCAAATAATTTTCTAAACATATACTGGTAAATAAAACAGACAATGAATGTCTATTATGTTTAATCATGAGCCGTTCTAAACGTCGTATTCTGGCTTTAATTTCAGTTGAAAATAAAGACAAAAATTCTTCAACATTTGGAGAATTTTTTATTAATTTGGTTCTAAGCTTACTGTATTATCGTCTTAATAACCTCTCTGAAGATGTCTCATGTGAGCCGAAAGCTTAGATCCAATTTAATAAAAAATTATCCAAGTGGAGAATTTTTGTCTTTATTTTCAACTGAAATTAAAGCCAAAATACGACGTATAAAGAGAGACTGACGGATATATATATATCTAGGAAGATTACTAATATTCTCACCCTATAGTTTTTTGGTTTTCTTTAATCATGTCACCCCTAGCAAGGCATTTCACTGTCACTATAGCGCAGGGGATTACACAGGGCAATAGACTAGTTAGGATGTACATAGGGGGAGAGTTGGAGAGAATGGGAGGGTTAGTGTGTTAGGAGGTGTCTATTGACTTTACATTTAAACTCCTGGAGGTTATAGCCGTCGGGGAAGCAAGCATGCGGAAAGGAATTCCACAGGCGGGAAGTGCGAGAAAAGAAGCTGTTGGAGTAGAAATTGCGGTTACATTTCATAGGTTTCACTGTAAAAGAGTGGGACCTAGTTGCCAATCTAGTATCTCGTGCGAACTTACACCTAGGGGGCACCAGTGATTTAAGTTCATCAGAGCAGAAGCCATGAAAGTATTTATAGAAGAAGCACAGGGAAGCCACGTCACGCCGGTGAGAGAGTGACTGCAGGCGGTCAGCTAAGTCGGTATCTATCACATTACAGATTCTTCGCTGTATTTTGTCAAGAAGCCCGAGGCGAATAGCAGGGGCACCCGACCAGATGTGGCAACAGTATTCAAAATACGGGCGGATGGTAGATTTGTATAAGTGCAGGATAGATTCAGGCGGAAATAATTTCCGGGCCCTGCACAGTGCATAAAGAATTGTAGTTTCATGGGGCACTGAAAATCTCAGCATTAATTCCCACGCCCACCCAATTCTTTTGTCTGGGTAACTGTTTAGACCTTTATTCGTCAAGTCTGGTTAAACGCGCATCTGTGTACAAGCTTAGATCAATATGTCCGTAGACTTACACCTAAGATAAATCTAAAATTTTCACCGTGTCCATCTGTAGGATTCTGATTTCGCAGGAAATTAAGTCCATTAATAGGAAAGTAGATTTTGTTGAAAACTAATTATTTAGAGTTTAAATTAAGTGTTTTATCATGATTAGACTGTGAATATATGGATGTACCTACCTATATATTTCTAGAATTAATTATTTATAAGGCATACGATATTATTAATTAATATACTCGAGAAAAAATTCCATTGCCGTTTTTGTTTTTTTTTTAAATTGAGAATGAATGGATGTGCGTTGTGGTGCACTGGATATCAACACGGAATGAGAAATCGGGGAACCGATTTCGAATTCCAGTTGAAATCCTGGCATTCACTTACGCACAAATACCCTTGGGAAAGGTATTAATCTGTCTCTTCCCTTTAGTTATGGGTTAAAAAAAAGAACAGATTGGGTTCTCTTGCCTAGGTTGGCAACCAGTCTACGACAGAAAGTAATGGCAACCTACTGCGGGATAATTTTCTACCCAGTCAGTTATGTCTCTTTCGAGACATGATCGCCCAAGCGTGTATCACGTATGGCACTTTACTGACTGACTGAGAATTAATACATGTGAGAACTGGATTTCTGTCGGCAAATTTTCGCACAGCCAATAAATATGTTATGACTGAGAGGAAGCAATGTTTATTTTTTCAACATAGTCAAAAAGCTATAAAATAAACAGAAACCTATATATATATATATATATATATATATATATATATATATATATATGGGGGGGGAGAGTAGAGGTGTGTGTAGGAAAATTTATCAGATTTCTCTACTTACAAAAGAGCCTATTATTTATCAATATTTTATACTATGAACGAAGAAGAATTAGAGGTTGTTTGCTGTTTCGCTTCGTTTCACTTCGCTTCGAACTGTTTCCGCGTTCATAGTCGGAATTTATTTTTTTAATTTTTGTTTTTTTCATGTTTAAGGCCTTTCTTCTCTTTTGTCGTCAGCCATTTATTGCGTTCATTAGTGTATTCTTCTTTTTCTTTTTTTTCTTTTTCTAGCCTATTTTCTTTTTCTTTTTTCTTCATCTTCTCTCTGTTGGTATTATAATACAAGCCTCTTTTTTCTTGTTTAGATCTTTCTCACCCTCTTTTTTTTTGCTACTTATTTTAATTAATTCATAATCTTTTCTTTCTTCCTTTTTATCAAATATTTTCTTTCTTCTTTTTCAACTTCTTCTGATGTGAATTCTTCAATTCATGCTTCTCTTTCGTCTGCTGTTTCATTTTTAATTCT
This sequence comes from Ascarosepion bandense, assembly GCA_037127315.1. Lineage (NCBI taxonomy): Eukaryota > Metazoa > Mollusca > Cephalopoda > Sepiida > Sepiidae > Ascarosepion > Ascarosepion bandense. The sequence goes on from JBBBDQ010002512.1 coordinate 168,604, forward strand.
GCTTTTTTTCTTCTTCTTCTTCTTCTTCTCCTCCTCTTTCTTCTTCTTACTATTATTCTGTTCCTTCTTCTCTTTCTTCAATTTCTTTTCTTCTTCTTCAGCTGCTTTTTTCTTCAACTTCTTATTCTTTATCTTCTTCTCCTTCTTGTTTTCCTTCTTCTTCTACTTCATCAACAGCTTCTTCATTCTCTTCTTCCTTATCTTTTTCATCAACTTCTTCATACCATTCTTCTTCTTCTTCTTCTTCTTCTTCTTTCTTCTTGTTTTTGTTCTTCTTTTCCTGCTTCTTCTTCTTCAACATCTTCTTCATTTTCTTCATCTTCAACTTTTCATCAACTTCTTCATACCATTCTTCTTCTTCCTCTATTTCATCATCTTTCCTGCTTCTTCTTCTTCTTCATCAACATCTTCATCTTCTTTTTCTTTATCTTTTCATCAACTTCTTCATACCATTCTTCTTCTTCTTCTTTATTCTTTTCTTTTTCTTCTTGATCTTCTTCTTCTTTTCCTGCTTCTTCTTCTTCATCAACATCTTTATTTTTTCTTCTTCAATTTTTCATTAACTTCTTCATACCATTCTTCTTCTTCTTCTTCTTTCTTGTTCTTGTTCTTGTTCTTGTTTTTCTTCTTCTTCTTCTTCTTCTTCTTCTTATTTTACTGCTTTTTCTTCTTCATCAACATCTTTTTCATTTTCTTCTTCTTTGTCTTTTCGTCAACTTCTTTATACCAGACTTCCTCTTCTTCTTCTTCTTCTTCTTCTTTTGTTCCTGCTTCTACTTCTTCATCAACATCTTTTTTATTTCTTCTTTTCCAACTTTTCATCAATTTCTTCATACCATTCTCCTTCTTCGTTTTCTTTTTCTTCTTGTTTTCCTGCTTCTTCCTTATTAACGTCTTCCTTTTTTTCTTCTTCTTCATTTTTTCATCAACTTCTTCATACCATTCTTCTTCTTATTATTATTATTCTTTTGCTGCTTCTTCTTCATTAACATCTTCTTCTTATTTACTTCTTCAACTTTTCATCAACTTCTTCCTACCATTCTTCTTCTTCTTCTTCTTCTTCTTCTTCTTCTATTTTTCTTCTTCTTTTCCTGCTTCTGCGTCGTTTTCATCTTCTTCTCCTCTTTTTTCTTTTTCTTCTTCTTCTTAACCTCTTCAACAACTTTTTCCTACAATTCTTCTTCTTCTTCTTCTTCTTCTTCTCATAATTTATTCCTTTCTATTCTACCATCTTTCCTCCTGTCTTTTTATTATTCGCTAAATTCTTCAAACAATCTTAACTGGTATCCTTACTGAAGATCAGGTGACAACAAGCCTCCACATTGCCGGGCTAATCTCTTTTTTACATTATCCATAAAGTTTTGTGCACATTAACTCTTCATTCCAGTAGTATTTATTTACATTTCGGTGAGATTAAGTGACAGCAAGTCTTCTCACTCTAGCAATATATGCTTGATAAAATTATGCATCCTGCTGCATCATTTGAAGATGAAAAAGAAAAAAAGCGAGATAACCAATGGGTAAGGTGCGTGGGAGAAAAAATAATTAATTGGATCCTAATTTTGAGAGATTATCATAAGAGGTTCTCCTTAGGCGAGCGTCTTCTTATTTAGATATACTGAAAAAAAACTTCAAGGTCATCAAGCCTCTAATATTCTTTATGAAAGGTTTCTAGCACAGTAGGCATTTTCGCGTATATATATATAGTTTAATAGTGATAATGTCTGGCGCCAAAGTTGTAGTTTTCTCAATGGTTTTTCTGATAACATGTATTTTGGCTAACAAGTTTGTTTTTTTTTTTATTGTAAAACACTCGGTATCAGGGTGGAGATAGTGGTTGTTTCTTTAGCTGAGTAGATTAATGCCGACTTCGAAGTTTCGGGAAGACACCGTCATAATGCTCTAAATCGTCAGAGAGTGTGAGAACATTATAACATTCTCCACATGAAATTTCAAGATTCACACACACACACACACACACACACACATATGTATGTGTGTGTGTATTTAAACAGTAAATTTTCTTTTAGACATGTCAGATAAAACAAATTGCACACATTGTGTCAGCTTATTTTTAATAAAAATCCGTCCATACTCACTGATAATCTTTCGCGTATTACAACTGAAAGATGTCAGAAATAAGTTGTAACGTTGACAGATGTTATTATCATTTATTTCTCAAGGTACCCAAGTACTTTCAATCTCTTTTCGAGATCATCTTCAGAGTTGTGTGTTATGGTAATAAAAATAACAGCAAAACTGTGTTGCTAAAAATTACTGTAATTTTTTTCTGCTTCAAATATAACGGTTGACAAATTGCTAGCGTTAGAACGTTAAAATTATCCAAAATGGGATTTTTTATATGTTGTAATGCCATGGTCATGCACGTGTTAAATCATGAAAAAAACTCTTCTTTTTACAAACATTTTAAAACATTACTACCGTATTCAGAGTTGATTCTATTAAATGAAGGCTTAAGTGATTTAATGAATATTGCCTCTAGAAACTGTAGTTTGCTTTTGTTGTTTTCTTGGTGTAGGATAGTTGTATTATCGATCATTATTTTTTAGATTGTGAGTGTAGAGTGTTATTGTTGATGTCTAGAAATGGACGAATGGCCAGACAAATGTAATATATATATATATAAATATACATATTAGTCATCCACATACAAGCTTGTTTTGCTGTATTACAGCTCATCAGCGTGGCTAGACACATCCACTTGCTTCTGGCCGGGATCGAAATTCGACAGATTTGGTGTCAGTCGGAGTCGCTACTCCCTAAGCCATAGGAGCATAGAATCAGAGAAGGTAAATTTTAACGTGTTGTATATAAGCAGTGTATACACACGCCAGTCACCGAAAGAACTAAATTCATTTCTAGAGTCATGCTTATATAGCAGAATTGGAAACTGTTTTTAAATTTTTCTTTCCTAGAGGGTTCAATCGTAATCAGAGCATAATGTATTAGTCATCCACATACAAGCCTGTTTGGCCGTATCACAGCTCATCAGAGTGACTAGACACATTCACTTGCTTCTGGCCGGGATCGAATTTCGACCGATTTGGTGTCAGTCGGAGTCGCTAGTCCCTAAACCATAGGTGTATGGAATCAGATTTTTTGATTACCCTCTCCGTCTTATCAAATCCGTAAGACGGAGAAGATGATAAAAAAATATATCTAATTATTATGACGTATTTAAAATATAAAAGAGTATATTGGAAATGAAAAGCTGGATGCTTATTCGCCTGTCGAAAAAAAATCAAGATTTATAATTGCTTTAAATATGTTTTGAGTTTTCATTTCTGCACACACACACACACACACACACACACACACACACACACACACACACACACACACACATATATATATATATATATATATTTATATATATACATATAGATCAGTCAGTTAATTGCCATACGTGATACACGCATGGGCGATAATATCTCGAAAGAGACATGACTGACTGGGCAGAAGATTATCCCGCAGTAGGTTGCCATTACATTCTGCGGTAGACTAGTTGCCAGCCAAGGCTATAGAACCCAACTTGTCTTGCCATTTAACACACAACTGGAGAGGGAAGAAATAGATTGTATTACATCATTATATAAGTATAATTATTGAGGGATCGGTTTATGACTTCATAACAATTGAAAACCGATCCCCCACTTTATGTCCAGTACAAGATTTAATTATGTTTCCAGCTATTAAGTCAGTTAAGTGATACACTTGTAAGTGAATGCAAGGAATTCAACTGGAATTCGAACTCGACTCAACGGTTTCTCGTTCCGAGCCGCTATCCACTGTACCACAACGCACATCCGCGACAACAGCAACTAAAAAGAAATAAAAAGTTTCAACGTTAGCAGCTGTAATAGGATAGATTTAAGGCCCCATGTTCTAAATGTATTTTGTGGTGGAGTGGATATCAACTCGGAACGACAAATCGGGAAGCCGAGTTCGAATTCGAATTCCAGTTGAATTCCTTGCATTCACTTACACACAATTAACCTTGGGAAAGGTATTAATCCGTCTCTTCTCTCCAGTTATGAGTTAAATAACAAAACAGATTGGGTTCTATAGCCTTTGCTGGCAACCTGTCTACAGCAGAAAGCAATGTCAATCTACTGCGGGATAATCTTCTGCCTAGTCAGTCATGTCTCGAAAGAGACATAATCGCCCAAAGCGTGTATCACGTATGGCACTGACGGAATGGTTGGAAGAATAGTCAACGCTTCTACCGGTCATAAAGTGGGCGATCGGTTTTCTATTGGCATGAAATAGTAAACTAATCACCCACTAATTAGGACTTAATATAATCCACAACTTCTTCCCACAGCTGTGTGTTGAATAGCAAGACAGATTGGGTTCTATAACCTTGGCTGGCAACCAGTCAACCGCAGAAAGTAATGGCAGCTTACTGCAGGATAATCTTCTGCTCAGTCAGTAATGTCTCTTTCGAGACATGATCGCCCAAAGCGTGCATCACCTATGGCACTTAACTGACTGACTATAATAGTTGAAAACATGATTAAGGCTTTTACTGGTCGTAAATTGGAGGATAAGTTTTAGATTGTTATGAAGTTATAAACTGATCCCCCACTAATTACTACTTAATAATATAATACATCTCTTCCCTCTTTAGCTATGAATCAAGTAACCGGACAGATTGGGTTCTATAGCCTTGGCTGACAACCAGTCTACCGCAGAAAGCAATGGCAACCTACTGTGGGATAATCTTCTGCCCAGTCAGTCTGTTTCTTTCGAGACATGATTGCCCAAAGCGTGTATCACGTATGGTATGTAACTGACTGACTAAAAAATAAGACCTATACGTTTTCTAAAAAGAGTAGAGATTAATCCAGTATTTCCTGTTTAAAATTTGGTTTCCGGTTTTTTGTTAAGTCTTTCAATTATCTTTTACTCGCAGTTGATACCTTGCATCTTAGAAGCCTTATCGCCTTGCTTCGGGTCAAGTCGTTGAAAAGCAGTAATGTCGCCTGGCAGATATTCCGTACTCGAATCTCTGAATCTCTACAGGGTTGATTTGACAAGGAGATGATTTATTCGTTGTAGAATATATATATATATATATATATATATATATATATATATATCAGCATGCAGTGCAGATAAGAATCCAAAGCAGTATCCTGTACATACAGTGGTAGGATAACTCTCTAAGAGAGCTCTAAATATATATGTATATAAATACATATAGAGCAACTATAAGAAAAATTCAGGCAAAGACGTTATTTTATGGTAAATCGGAAGTGTAAGCCTATTTCAGGCGAACCATCATCAGCTTCCTCTTTATTGTAAAAAAGATTTTACACGATCCGAAAAAGGCCCATACATCCGATTTAGCATGAAATAGCGTGTCTGCCTTAATTTTTCTTATATATATATATATATATATATACAGAGAGAGAGAGAGAGATACAGAGAGAGAATTAATGTGGAGAAGATTACTACATAGCTCAGCAGTGTTATATTAATCATGCTGACTTCGAAGATTCGTGATGCATTAGTGTGATGCCTTCACTCTTCTGGGTATTTGTTGCTGTAACCCTCTAACACAAGCTTGACATCGAGCACTTTATGACAAAAATCTGCTTGCCTAAAATGCCTTTCTACCAGCAAACTACTGAAAAAAAGTACACATGAATTTTGGCACTAAGCATAATTACAATTAACACTTTATATATATATATATATATATATATATGTGTGTGTGTGTGTGTGTGAGAGAGAGAGAGAGAGAGAGTTTGCGTGTGTGTGAGGATGTTCTGAAAAGACTGTCGGCACGACTAATATGCCCTTCCCAAAAATGTTAACGTTAGCGCCTTTGGTCAAAATTTTGTAAGTGGGGCGGCCGAGAATTTCTCAGCACCTAGACGGATATATGTTTCTATTCGGATATATATATATACTTTTATACATTTTTACACACACGCACAAACACACACAAGCACATATATACATCTGTGTACGCAATGTATATACAGTGTACTCTGTAAATATGAGTATATTATTTGTATATATATACGCGAGTTTATATAAAACGTACACATATATATATATATATATATATATATATATATATATATGATGTGAAAATATGAATCTCATATTACCTTAAGGACAAAGAAAACAATCACTTGTTGCAAATTGAACCTATAAAGTAGGTTAATTACTGTGGGGCAGATTGAAGGATTAACAAACATGGCGGACGGAACGAAGACGGCGACAGACAGTTGACAGCAAAGATTATCATGTCGATTGGCGTTTAGGACAAGAAAAATAGACATTCGCTTTAGGTTTTGCATGGAAGCAGTAAATGGACATCTTCATGGGACATCCAATAAGAAGTCATTCCGCGGCCATCATTCTTGTTTGAAAGGAAGGATAATTGAAAAAAATCAAGCAAGTATAAGCAATGGGAAAATCCACTATTTTTTCAATTGGAGTAGATAGACTAAACTATCGCCCGGTTCACACTCCACCCACGTCTATTGAGCAGGTGAAGAGGCTCATCCCTTGTTCCCTGTTTAGGATGTGGTTTCCGGCTTTCTCTTTTCCAATCTTTTCACTCTTTTCTTTTTTTTTTTCAATTGGAGTAGATAGACTAAACTATCGCCCGGTTCACACTCCACCCACGTCTATTGAGCAGGTGAAGAGGCTCATCCCTTGTTCCCTGTTTAGGATGTGGTTTCTGGCTTTCTCTTTTCCAATCTTTTCCTTCTTACGTAGCCCCCTGCGCATCAGTGGCATTACCGCCTGACTCGCGGTGATATGATTAAAAAAAAGAACCTATTAGATTAGAAATTGCGTTTACATTTTATCAGTTTCACTGTGAAAGGGTGGGACCTTGTTACCAGTCTAGTAGCTCGAATGTGACGAGAAAGAGGGATAGGTCATAGTGGGTGAAAGGAAGAGGGTAAGAGAATAATGAGAATACTGATTAGATTAAAGTGGACGGAGAAAGAAGGAGAGTGAGAGAGAGAGGATGCAAGTCAGTGAGATAGGAGATGACTATTGACTTTACATTTAAATTCTTGGAGATTGTAGCTGTCGGGGAAACAAGTAAACGGAAGGGAATTATATGATTATTAAACAACATATTTCTGAAGTAAAAAAAAAAACATGACAAATTTATAATATATTACAGAAAATAAAAAAAGCCCAACTTCGTTGTCACTAACCAAAATAACTCTATCGATTTTAAACTAAAGATGACCAATATAGTATATGAATTTACAAAACTGTTTCTCGTCATAAATCAAATAACTATATCGTTCATACGACTACCCCCTTGAGAGGACGCTTCACGTGTTACTTATCTATTGACTTTGTAGAAGCTGAGGGTGCAAACGATGAAAAAAAAGTAAACGGAGAAAGGAGCATGAGAGAGAGAGAGAGAGAGAGAGAGAGAGAGAGAGAGAATGCAAGTCAGTGAGATAGGAGATGAATATTGACTTTACATTTAAATTCTTGGAGTTTGTAGATGTCGGGGAAGCAAGTATACGGAAGGGAAATCCACATACGGGAAGTAAGAGAAGAAAAGCTATTAGATTAGAAATTGCGGTTGCATTTTATCAGTTTCACTGTGAAAGGGTGGGACCTTGTTACCAGTCTAGTAGCTCGAGTAAATTCATACAAAGGGGGCACCAGTGAGCTAAGTTCTTTGGAGCAGAAGCCATGAAAGTATTTGTAAAAGAGACACAGGAAAGCCACGTCGCGCCAGTGAGAGAGCGACTGCAGCCGCGTTGCTAAGTCGGCACCGATTATATTACAGATTCTCCGATTCACCTGATTACAATTTCGCAATAAACCCTTTGTATCCATTGCATTCACTTTCGCACAAATACCCTTGGGAAAGGTATTAATCCGTCTCTTCCTTCCAGTTATGGGTTAAAAAGCAGGGCAGATTAGGTTCTATAGCCTTGGTTAGCAACCAGTCTACCGCAGAAAGCAACGGCAACCTACTGCGGGATAATCTTCTGCCCAGTCAGTCATGTCTTTTTCGAGACATGATCGCCCAAGCGTGTATCACGTATGGCACTTAACTGACTGACTGAATATAATAGTTGGAATAATGATTAAGGCTTATATTAGTCATAAAGTGGGGGATCAGTTTATTACTTCATAACAATAGGAAACCGATCCCCCACTAATTACTACATAATAATATAATAGATTTCTTTTCCCTTTACCTATGAGTCAAATAGCAGGACATATTGGGTTCTATAGCCTTGGTCGGCAACCAGTCTACCGCAGAAAGCAATGGCAACCTACTGCGGGATAATCTTCTACCCAGTCAGTCATTTCTCTTTCGAGACATGATCACCCAAGCGTGTATCACGTATGGCACTTAACTGACTGACCCTTTATATACTAACGTTATCAAGGACAAATGCACCAGTGGATAAAAGTGTGAGATGAAACTAGTGTCTTAACCCAATGATTGGTGAGTTCAATACCTGGCTACAGTAGAAGCTGATAAAAAGTTAGTTGAATTAAAGGGAGATAACTGATACTGAACAGAGTTGTGATTCGTGGAACAAGAAAAATCTAGCCCAATGATCAAAAGGTTTTAGTTCGAAATTCGTAACGCCGGAAAAAGACGAGCTTATAGAAATATTTGTAAATAATTATATTAAATCCATTCGTCATGTAAAACCTTCGATGCAGTCGCATTTCTGAAACCGCACATATTTTTTCCATTAAGGTAGAGAATAGCAAGAACTTGGATTGCCTTGCAAAACTAAAATCTTCCTTTCAAATGGTATTTGATTTTTGAAAAGAGTAAAAATATCACAAACATTGAGATCTGGAAAATAAGGTGGTTGTCGGAGATGGGGAATATATTCAGTCAGTTAAGTGCCATACGTGATACACGCTTTGGGCGACCATGTCTCGAAAGAGACATGACTGGCTGGGCAGAATATCATCCCGCAGTAGGTTGCCATTGCTTTCTACAATAGACTGCTTGCCAACCAAGGCTATAGAACCTAATCTGTCCTATTATTTACCCCATAACTGGAGGGACGAGACTGATCAATACCTTGCGCCAAGGGTATTTGTGCGTAAGTGAATGCAAGGAATTCAACTGGAATTCGAACTCGACTCCCCGATTTGTCGTTCCGAGCTGATAATCACTGCACCACAACACACATACTTGGCGAAAAACTGCTGCACACGCCATGGTCCCTGATGTAACCTATGAAGTGAGGTGAGATGAACACACTCTACACACTCTTCTTCCAAGCACTACCTACTTGACAGAAGTAGAGGGCAATCTGTGAAACGTATTTCAAATATTTTTTGTAATCCGTACAGTAAATATAACTTCCTTTCTCTTTTATATATTATTCCGGATTTACCCAGTTGCGTCATTTCTCTTTTCTCTCAATTTTCTGAGGACAAATGCTTTTTTTATGCAGACTGTTAATCTCTTATCAATATATTTCTGAGATGAGGTAGTATTTACAGTATTTACATTATTCGAACTATTGTCCTCATCTTTGTTGCCATTTGTACGACGTTTAATAATAGATCATTCTATTTGTCTATATTTCTGAGATGAGGTAGTATTTACAGTATTTACATTATTCGAACTATTGTCCTCATCTTTGTTGCCATTTGTACGACGTTTAATAATAGATCATTCTATTTGTCTATATTTCTGAGATTAGGTAGTATTTACAGTATTTACATTATTCGAACTATTGTCCTCATCTTTGTTGCCATTTGTACGACGTTTAATAATAGATCATTCTATTTGTCTATATTTCTGAGATGAGGTAGTATTTACAGTATTTACATTATTCGAACTATTGTCCTCATCTTTGTTGCCATTTGTACGACGTTTAATAATAGATCATTCTATTTGTCTATATTTCTGAGATTAGGTAGTATTTACAGTATTTACATTATTCGAACTATTGTCCTCATCTTTGTTGCCATTTGTACGACGTTTAATAATAGATCATTCTATTTGTCTATATTTCTGAGATGAGGTAGTATTTACACTATTTACATTATTCAGACTATTGTCCTTATCTTGGTTGCCATTTGTACGACGTTTAATAATAGATCATTCTATTTGTCCATATTTCTGAGATGAGGTAGTATTTACACTATTTACATTATTCGGACTATTGTCCTCATCTTTGTTGCTATTTGTACGACGTTTAATAATAGATCATTCTATTTGTCTATATTTCTGAGATGATGTAGTATTTACACTATTTACATTATTCGAACTATTGTCCTCATCTTTGTTGCCATTTGTACGACGTTTAATAATAGATCATTCTATTTGTCTATATTTCTGAGATGAGGTAGTATTTACACTATTTACATTATTCAGACTATTGTCCTTATCTTGGTTGCCATTTGTACGACGTTTAATAATAGATCATTCTATTTGTCCATATTTCTGAGATGAGGTAGTATTTACACTATTTACATTATTCGGACTATTGTCCTCATCTTTGTTGCTATTTGTACGACGTTTAATAATAGATCATTCTATTTGTCTATATTTCTGAGATGAGGTAGTATTTACACTATTTACATGATTCGTACTATTGTCCTCATCTTTGTTGCAATTTGTACGACTTTTAATTATAGATCATTCTATTTGTCTATATTTCTGAGATGAGGTAGTATTTACAGGATTTGCATTATTCGGACTATTGTCCTCATCTTTGTTGCCATATGTACGACGTTTAATAATAGATCATTCTATTTGTCTATATTTCTGAGATGAGGTAGTATTTACACTATTTACATGATTCGTACTATTGTCCTCATCTTTGTTGCAATTTGTACGACTTTTAATTATAGATCATTCTATTTGTCTATATTTCTGAGATGAGGTAGTATTTACAGGATTTGCATTATTCGGACTATTGTCCTCATCTTTGTTGCCATATGTACGACGTTTAATAATAGATCATTCTATTTGTCTATATTTCTGAGATGAAGTAGTATTTACAGTATTTACATTATTCGGACAATTGTGCTCATCTTTGTTGCAATTTGTACGACGTTTAATAATTGATCATTCTATTTGTCTATATTTCTGAGATGAGGTAGTATTTACAGGATTTACATTATTCGGACTATTGTCCTCATCTTTGTTGCCATTTGTACGACGTTTAATAATAGATCATTCTATTTGTCTATATTTCTGAGATGAGGTTGTATTTACACTATTTACAGTTTAATGAAAATGGTATGTTTAATTTGTTATTATTACTTTATAAATTTGACAAGGCAAGGGAGCAAAGATGAATCAACTTAAATTTTCTTCATTCTTTCATTGATGAAACTGCAATATAGGTAATTATTATGTAATTATTATATATTTATAAATTAATT
>JBBBDQ010002512.1:187500-205000 GCA_037127315.1 Ascarosepion bandense
GCTGAGCATCAGGAAGAGACAACTGAAGTTCCTGGGACATGCAATGAGGAAGGAGAGCCTGGAGAACCTGATACTGACTGGTCAGATAGAAGGAAGGAGAGGCAGAGGAAGGCAGCGGATAACATATTTGCAGGGTCTGATCAGGTGGATGACGGAACGGGGGTTGCCAGGAGCAACAGGAGCAAACATACTAAGAGCCACAAGGGATAGGGAGACGTGGAGAGCCATGATCGCCTACGTCATGAAGGGACAGGGCACACAGAAGAAGAAGAAGATCAGGTGGATGACGGAACGGGGGTTGCCAGTAGTAAACATACTAAGAGCCACAAATAATAGGGAGACATGGAGAACCATGATCGCCTTCGTCCTGAAGGGACAGGACACATAGAAGAAGAAGAAGAAGAAGAAGAAGAAGAAGAAGAAGAAGAAGAATATAAGTGAGAAAAAAATTAGATATACTACAATTTCAAGGGTAATACATATTTCACCACACAATGATGACCCTGCGGCTCATCAGACCCAAATGATACAACAGTTAATGTTCAAAATATTCCCTAAAATCAACATTACAGACGCTCAGGTGTGCGTATTGAGAGTAGACGTTTGTAACGGTAACTTACGAAAAATAATTCCTCGCTCATTCAAAAAAAAAAAAATTCCAAAGAGAGAAAAAAAAGGAAAATATAGACAATTGATAAATGGAAAGAATAGAAAGAAAAGGAAAGAAATAGAAATCGAATATATACATATATATCTATATATAAGCATGCGTTGTAGATATATTAGGTTGTCCCAAAAGTTCGTAAACACTTGCAAAAAGTTGAAATTTTACTCGCCATGTAATCTAACATTACCAGAAAACACTTGCAAAAAATTGAAATTTTACTCGCAAAAACAACAAAAATTATTGCTCAAAATAAAGACCATCATTTACCAAGACTTTCTGCCATCGATCTGCAAGCTTTCGGATCTGTTCAAAATACCATTCAGCTGGCTTCGAATCAAAGCAATTTTGACACGCTTCCTCGACTTCATCAAACGAGTCGAATCAGCGGCCCTTCAGAAAGTGTTGTATTGATCGGAAAATGTAATCTGATGAAGCACAGTCAGGATTGTAGGCTGGATATGGCAGAACCTCAACGCCGTCCAGTTCTTCAAACTTGTCTTTGTTATTCCTGGTGGTGTGTGGCTTGGCATTGTCCTGCTGCATCAAAGCGCGCTTTCGGTTGATCAGAGCCGGGTAATTTTGCTTCAACTTTTCGTAGACCCGTTCAAGTTGCTGACAGTAAAGTTCGGCACTGATGGCACGACCATTCGGAACCAACTCAAAATGCACGATACCTTCAAAGTTCCACCAAACGCACAACATGACTTTCTTGCTGAATCGATCTTGTTTTGAAACCGACGGTGTCTCTTGCCCTTTCCGAACCCATCGCTTGTCTCGATTGTGCTGGACCAGATAGACCCATTTCGCAAGTGTTTACAAGCTTGTTGGACAACCTAATATAAGAATCCAAAGGAGTATCCTGTACATAAGGTGGTAGGATAACTCTCTAAGAGAGCTCTAAATATATATGTATATGAATACATATAGAGCAAATATAAGAAGAAATTAAGACAGGCACATTATTTAATGTTAAATCGGAAATATAGGCCTATTTCAGGCGAACCATCATCAGCTTCCGTCTTTATTGTACAGAAGGTTTTACACGAATGAAATTCACAAACAAAGACCAAGAAAAAGAAATCGGGAATTAAATTTTTTGATTTTTAATTTTTTTTTATTGTTGGGACGGGGCGGGGGCTTTGTTTTAGCGATCTTTATATTTTTCCGATTTTTGGGGAAGACTTTGTTTGTGAATTTCATTCGTTCAAAATCTTCTGTACGATAAAGACAGAAGCTGATGATTGTTCACCTGAAATAGACATATACTTCCGATTTACGATAAAATAACGTATATGCCTTAATTCTATCTTATATATCTGTACATATATATATGTATATATTTGCGTAAAAATATCAGGTAGATTATATCTGTAAAAGGACAATAAGAATAAAGACAGTAAGAAAACACATGCGTCAACGCGTTTTATCTCCCGAGAGACATTCTGGTTTGATAAAGTCCCTCAGATTTTTTTCTGTCTTTATTCATATATTTATGGAAGTTGTGGTGCAGTGGGTATCGACTCGCAACGACAAATCTGGGAGCCGAGTTCGAATTCCAGTTGTATTCGTTGCCTTCCCTTACGCACAAATACTCTTGGGAAAGGTATTAATCCGTCTCTTCCCTCCATTTATCCTACCACCTTATGTACAGGATACTCCTTTGCCAGCCAAGTCTAAAGAACCCAATCTATCCTGTTATTTAACAGGATAGATTGGGTTCTTTAGGCTTGGCTGGCAACCAGTCTACCACAGAAGCAATGGCAACCTACTGCGGGATAATCCAGCTCTGTCAGTCATGATCGCTCAAAGCGTGTATCACGTATGACACTGAACTAATATGGAAGAAAATTATAGATAAATTATTGATTTTCATTGGTCAGTTATGTACTGCGTGCATTTTGCACTTTTAAACCAATAATAACTTATATTATAAATATGGAACGCTTCAATTTACAAGGACATAGGTTCTCAGTCGAAGTTTTATTAAAAGTGAAAACTGTTGCATTGATAAATGCTTCCTATTCATTTTTTATCTTATCCTGTCCGATTTCTATCGTATTTTAACCGAACTTACACACACACACACACACATATATATATATATATATATATATATATATATATATATATATATAGTCATCCGCAGACAGATCTGTTTCGCTGTATCGCAGCACATCAGTACGGTTAGACAGCCGATTGCTTTTTACGCAGGATTGAAACCCGATCGAATTGGCGTCAGTCAGCGATTCTACCTCAGAGCTATGGACGCTCGGTAGAAGGGGGCAGACTTTTTAGCGTGTATATTATCAAAATACACGCCCAATAGCTGAGAGGGTTCTAATTCATTACGAAATGAACGATGCTTATATGCTAGAATAGCTACTGTTTTTCAAAGTCTACCATTCTTCCAGAGTGCTTAATCAGGGTATATATATATATATATACAGCGAAACAGATCTGTCTGCGGATGACGATAGTATTTACGGTCTCACACCCTGATTGAGCACTCTGGAAAAGTGGGGGACTTTGAAAACAGTAGCTACCCCGGCATATACGCATCGCTCATTCAATAATGAATTAGATCACTCTCGCTATTGGGCGTGTGTAATGATATTCTCGCTAAAAGGTCTACCTTCTTCTACCGGACGCTCGTGGCCGACTGACGCCGATTTGGTCGGGTTTTAAGCCTGGATTAGGAAGCAATCGGAGTCTAACCGTACTGATGAGCTGTGATACAGCGAAACAGATGTGTCTGCGCATGACGATAGTATATATATATATATATATATATAGTTACGTGAATTAATAAATATACCCATAAATCATGATTGTTAATAGTAATATTTGTGGGTGAAAGAAAGAAAGAAAGAAAGAAAGAAAGAAAGAAAGAAGGAAAGTAAGTGAGTGAGGAAGAAATGGAAAAAAGAGGCAAAGATATAGATGAATCTATATCAACCGGAGTCTAAGAATTTAAATAAGCATTTTTGTCAGTAGCAGCATGTAGTCATTAATCATTTTTGTGAAGTAGATTACGCTTACCTGTATAGTTTAACTTGAATGCCAAGATAGGGAAAGAGAGAGAAGGGCAGACGACTGGCAACTCTGGATTAGGAATCTACAACAAACGAGGAGAAAAATGGGTCCAATGGTGCACAGCAAATGACCAGGTAATAACTAACACCTGGTTTCAAGAACACCCACGACGTCTATGAACATGGAGAAGCCCAGGAGGCGACACGAAAAACCAAATAGACTACATAAACATAAACAGGAGATTCAGAAATGCAGTGGTCCAATGCCGACTGTGGAAGGGACCAGTTCTCACTTATCTGAAAACTAAGGGTGAAACTCCGGAGAATGAAGAAGCCTCAGGCGAATTGGTATGGCTAAGGAAGCATTCCAGAAGTTGAGTAAAGTTTTAAGAAACAGGACAATTTTGCTAGAAACAAAGAAGAGAGTACTGGATTGCTATGTGTTGTCAGTTCTTCAATATGGCAGTGATTGCTGGACAATATCATCAAAGATGAAGGAAAAACTTGAAGCAACTGAAATGTGGTTCTACAGAAGGATGCTGCGAATATCATGGATCGAGCATGTGAGAAATGATGAGGTTTTTGAAATGATGGAAAAGAAAACGAAATCAACAGTGAGCAACAGGAAGAGACAACTGAAGTTCCTGGGACATGCAATGAGGAAAGAGGGCTTGGAGAATACTAACTGATACTAACGGGCCAGATAGAGGGAAAAAGAGACAAGGGAAAGCAACGGATAATATATTTAAGGGACCAGAGCAGATGGATGACAGAACGGTTTGCGTGCTGTAACAGAAGAAAGCATGCTAAGAGCCACCAGGGATAGGGAGACGTGGACAGCCATGATCGCCTACGTCCTGAAAGGTCAGGGCATATAGAAGAAGATATCGTTTAAGATGACAAGTTTTTTCTAAAATGCATGTTACATATATCTTCTTTTCCATTGTAAGATTTGGATTTAGCGACGATACCCCACATAATAGCTAAGTTATTGTTATTGCTTTTTTTTCCCAATAATATATGGATAAAACAGTGCTTTTACAGTATTTACTGTTGTCTGAAAGCAAAATGTGAGTATTAAATTTAAGTTTTACCTGTTAGCATTATCATCATCATCCAAATGAATTCGAGCTCTATAGACAATATTTTTGGATATGCATTTGCCATTCAGTGGGCAGATTTTATTTTTTCGGTCGTCGCAATTATTTTTTTAAAGGGTCATTATATTTTTCTTAGTAGGGTAACTGATATTATTCAGATGGGCCAAGTATTTATTTGATATCGTATTATTATGTTGTGAAATACATTTATCTATGTTCTTAACGCAACATAACTGACTTTGTCATTGCTTTTCTTGAATTTTTTTTTAATGAGCGTGAATAGTAGAAACGTTAGTGACCTAACTTTAGGAAAAATTTCCCATTGTTTGGTTGGATCTTACGGTGGCTTAAACCAGGTAAGTTTACGTAATTTATGCTCATTTCTGCCTACCTTGTTTATAAACTATTGTTGAGCTTACTTTTTGCTACAGGATGAATTTATTTAATGTTAGAATTGTCAAGAATTTCCTTATTGCTATAATTAATCAGTCAGTTAAGTGCCATACGTGATACACGCTTAGGCGATCATGTCTCGAAAGAGATATGACTGACTGGGCAGATGATTATCCCGCAGTAGATTGTCATTGCTTTCTGAGGTAGACTGGTTGCCAGCCAAGGCTATAGAACCCAATCTGTCCTGTTATTTAACCCATAACTGGAAGGAATAGACGAATTAATACCTTTCCCAAGGGTATTTGCGCGTAAGTGAATGCTATGAATTCAGCTGGAATTCGAACTCGTTCCGAGCCGATATCCAATGCGCCAATTAATGGCCGCAGGCTACCATCGAAAAATAAATACTTAAATTCTTAGACCATGATTGATACAGATTCTTCTATACAGTTGCCTTTCTTTTTGTCTTTCTTCCTCACACCCTTAGTTTCCCTCTTTCTTTCTTTCTTTCTTTCTTTCTTTCTTTCTTTCTTTTCCTCACTGATATTATTATGAAAAATAACGAATTATACCCCTTTTATTTAATCTACTTGCATTTTAATAGTTTTAATATTTTTTTACTTTTTAATTTTAAAATTTTAACTTTATAATTTTACTTTTAAATTTTTGGTTTTGAACTTTATTTTGATGACGCATTAAAGATAAAATAGTTCTTGTCCTAATACTTTTACACAGTACTATATATATATATATATATAATAAAATAAATTCAGATGTGCAAATCAGTAGTATGGCCATTTCTACAAGAAATCTATCAGAGAAATTTCACGCATCATTGGCAACTACTTTATTTAAAAATAAACCAAGATATTTTACCGGCGGAGGTTAAAAGAATATACATCACAGAAAAATTAAAGGGGTGGGATTAATACGAAATAATTAATTTCTGTGATGTATATTCTTTTAAACTCCGCCGGTAAAATATCTTGGTTTATTTTGAAATAAAGTAGTTGCCAATGATGCGTGAAATTTCTCTGATAGATTTCTTGTAGAAATATCCATACTTCTGATTTGCACATCTGAATTTATTTTATTATATATATATATATATATATATATATATATATATATATATATATATATATATAATCAAAATAATAACTAAATAGACTCTGTAAGTATTTAGGTTGTAAATTTATACTAAGATAAACCTTTAAAAAAAACATTAACAAACAGAACCTAATTCCGTTACAGTCCGATGCACTGAGGCGTCGGATGAATGGGGAGAAAAAAAAGAAATCCGCGGAATAAGAACAAAACATTCAATACTCCGCAGTAAAGAAAAAAATCCCAAACGGAACCAACCATAAGAAAAAGTGCTCGATACAAAGTACAAAAGATATACAAAAGTAGAGCAAAGACACACGTGTGTGTGTATGTATATATATATATATATATATAACGCTTTCTATATTTCTCTAGGAATATATATATATAATTTAAAGTTTTCTATATTTCTCTCAGAATATATATATATATCTATAATAAAATAAATTCCGACGTTTAAATCAGTTGTATGCCCATTTCTACATGAAATCCCTAAGAGAAATTTGACCCATCATTTTTTTTTTTTTTTTTTTGAGCTTCCACGGGTAAAATATCTTGGTTTATTTTGCAATAAAGTAGTTGCCAATGATGCGTGAAATTTCTCTGATAGATTTCTTGTAGAAATGGCCATACTACTGATTTGCACATCTGAATTTATTTTATTATATATATATATATATATATATATATATATATATATATATAACGCTTTCTATATTTCTTTAGGAATATATATATATAATTTAAAGTTTTCTATATTTCTCTCAGAATATATATATATATATAGCTATAATAAAATAAATTCCGACGTTTAAATCAGTTGTATGCCCATTTCTACATGAAATCCCTAAGAGAAATTTGACCCATCATTTTTTTTTTTTTTTTTTTTTGAGCTTCCACGGGTAAAATATCTTGGTTTATTTTGAAATAAAGAAGTTGCCGATGATACGTGAAATTTTTCTTAGGAATTTCATGTAGAAAACAACTGATTTGAACTTCGGAATTAATTTTATTTTATAATTGGCTCTGTAATTTAAATATTAATTACTTTGAGCCCTCCACCTTGATCAGTTTTAATATTAATGTAATTAATATTAATAAGAATCGGGTCTTTGGGATTTACCTTCCTGCTTTTCCTTTTGGATTAAAGTTTTATATTTAATATATATATATATATATATATATATATATATACTCACACTTGAAATTAAGTAAAAAATTATCCGCATTTTCGCTATAAAATTTTGAGTTATGAGTTTGGAAAATTTTCCCTAGTCATATGACGAGCAACGACCTCAAAAAATATTTTCTTCTTTTTATACAAGAAGTATATAAGGGCGGAAATTTCCAATGTATGTTACGTTCTTTTCCTGAAGTATCCAAATTCCATCCTTCAGGCATCATTCTTGTCGTACAATGTCTTGTTTCTATGTCCGCTGTAGGAGGTTTGGGAGTTGTTTGGGCACCTTTGGGCAATTATATATAACTTGTAGATTATTCCAATTTGTTTCAGGCAGGTGCAAGGGATTTGCAGACAAATTCCTGAATTTCCCTCGACTTTAGTCCGCTGCCAGTAAACATGAAGGAGAGATTGGAACCTCGTTCTAAAAATCAGAATCCGTCATTTTCAGCTGATTCTGGATTTTCTTCTGCAGGACATCAAGTTTTCTGCTCTCAGCTTCGGTAATTTGTCTTTAATTTTTCTCCATACGACGTCAGTCCCTTTCTTTCTTTCTTTCTTTCTTAAGCTGGCTAGCTGTATTCTAGTGAACTGGTCACACTGTCTATTTGACTCTCCCTCCCCTTTGACCAAAAGTTAAAATATTTTCTTCAACCACTGAGAGAAACAATATGGAATGATGTCTTAAAATATTGTTAAAATGTAAGCCATTTTTTCTTTCTTTTAACTTTTGCTTAAATTTAAAAGTTTTCATGCTGAATTGAAGGATTGATTTTGTTTTTCTAGCCAAAATTTCACCGCCTGGACTTTATCTAAGTTAAAACTTAGCAAGTCACCATCATTTTCTTTCTATTGGAGTGGATGGATATCGCCCGGTCCACACTCCACCCACGTCTATTGAACAGGTGAAGAGGCTCATCCCTTGTTCCCTGTTTAGGATGCGGTTTCCGGTTTTTCTCTTTTCCAATCTTTTCACTCTTTATTTTATTATTTTTTTTTTTCAATTGAAGTAGATTGACTAAACTATCGCCCGGTTCACACTCCACCCACGTCTATTGAACAGGTGAAGAGGCTCATCCCTTGTTTCCTGTTTAGGATGCGGTTTCCGGTTTTTCTCTTTTCCAATCTTTTCACTCTTTTCTTTATTTTTTTTCCAATTGGAGTAGATAGACTAAACTATCACACGGTTCACACTCCACCCACGTGTATTGAACAGGTGAAGAGGCTCCTCCCTTGTTCCTTGTTTAGGATGTGGTTTCTGTCTTTCTCTTTTCCAATCTTTTTACTCTAACGTAGCCCCCTGCGCATCAGTGGCGTTATCGCCCTGCTCGGGGTGATATGATTAAAAAAAAAAAAACAGCTTTATAGCACAAGCGTAAGGATGTTTGTTAAATAGTCTCGTTCTTTGATTCTCCCATCTAGAAGCCATTAAGATCCTTTGTACGACTCGTGTACAATTCTGATCTGCTGTTTAATGAATGATTGGTAAGTTTCTGATCGAAATTTGACCAAGTCACTTAATTGCTTTTGGGCCACTGAATTCTTGATATGCTTCGTATGCTGAGGCTTAGCAATGGGGTCCTGAACACTGAATGTAATCCAGAGTTATAATCCTATCATTCACCTTACATTTTCCAATAGGAGAATTACATTACACAATTCTATAAAATTTGTCTATATATTCTATAAATTGCTATTAGCAAAAATGTAATCAAATAATCATCTGAAACGCCATATTATAATTTAATAGTGTTTTAATATAATATCGATTTTTCCAACAATGTAGACCTTGTTTATTTCTGTTTATAAATTCCTTTCTTCTGGTTGCACTAATGCAGTGATTAAAATGCAGAGGTCATTAGAAATTAAAATTAAAATTAGGAAGACAGTCGTATACGTGACCATGGTTTCAACCTTTCGGTATAATCAAACGTTATAGATTAACTGCTTTCTTAACCCTTTATTTATGGACGCAAAACAAGTTGAAAACAGGACGTTTGAAATAAGGGGAGAAGTGAGTCAAAACTAGCGAAATAGTATTGTGCATATTTTTATCTGGGTTTATACGAGATGACCAGCAATACGTTTTATAGCAAAATTATCCAACAATACATTTTATTACAAATTTGAATGTGTTTTGGCTTTACAGAGTTTTGTTTTTATATTTTGTATCATGGTTTGACATTAAAATAGAAATTTGTTGTCGGCATCTTTGCACTTTCTTTCAAATCACATAAAGGTGCCCTGAAAATTTGAGATATTACAGCTTCATTTGTAAATATGAATGTGGGTGAATAATTCTGTCCACATCTCTCTCTCTCTCTCTCTCTCTCTCTCTTTCTATATATATATATATATATATATATATATATATATATATATATATGGGAGAGATATTAAGTACAATGCAGAATATATATATATATATATATATATATATATACTGGGTACTGTAAAAAAAAATATATATATATATTTATATATTATTCTGTATTGTACTTCATATGTCTTTCATATATATATATATATATATATATATATATATATATTGGGTACTGAAAAAATAAATAGATATACGCTCTCACACCCTGATTGAGCACTCTGTAAGAATGGTAGACTTTGAAAAACAGTAGCTACTCTTGCATCTACGCATCGCTCATTCAGAAATGAATTAGAGCACTCTGGCTACTGCTGTATGATACATCATACACTAAAAAGTCTGCCTCCTTCTACTGAGCGCCCATAGCTCAGAGGTAGAATCGCCAACTGACACCAATTCGGTCGGGTTTTAATCCTGGGTTAAAAGCAAACGGATGTCTAAACGTACTGATCAGTTGTGATACAGCGAAACAGATCTGTCTGCGGATGACTATATATATATATATATATATATTGGGGTATAATTTTATATGCTCACATTAATAACGACGCCACATATTTATTATTCTGCATTTTACTTCATATCTCTCCCATATATATATATATATATTGGGTACTGAAAAAAAGTATATATATATATATACTGGGTTATAATTATATAAGCTCAAATTAATAACGTCGCCACATATTTATTATTTTGCATTTTACTTCATATTTTTCCCATATATATATATATATATATATATATATATATATATATATATTAGACCTACTGTTTGTGTAAGTGAGTCTACTCAAGGACTTGTTAGTCACTGGTGTAACATGTTAACGAGTCCTCTGACGCAATCCAAATGATGTCATCAGCCTTTCGAATCTTCACGCAATGTTTTTATAAACGCCCTCACAGGTCTGCCATTTCGGGAGTCGGTGTCACTGTGATACGAAAGGACCAGTTAGATTCTTTTCAGTAATTCGCTTTTGACATTTATTTTCTCTTGATTTAACTTCCCCACCCCCGTCAGTTTCTTGTAGAACATTCGAATCTTCTCTCTTAGATATTTATTATTTACTTCTAATGAAAGATGCTTAAAGCTTTCAGACACTTAAAAGCAATTCCATCATTAGTTATATAAACTAGTGGCCATAATTATTAGGCCACCCCAGCTTTTTAAAAGAAATGATGTGTTTCATACTATTTTTAGTATTCATTGCCAAGTGAATAATTTTAAATGAAAATAGAATGGTTCTTTTTGTTATTATTTGTAGATTTTTTAAAGGCAAAGAAGCAAAGATGAACTCGTCCGAATCACCCTTAATTTTCTTCATTCTTTCATTGATGAAAATGCAATATAGGTAATTATTAAATATTTATAAATTCATTTGATGCGTATGTTATTTTTAGTATTAACAAAAGAACCATTCTATTTTCATTTACAATAATTCACTTGGCAATAAATACTAAAAAATATTGTGACATACATTATTTTTTAAACACTGGGGTGGCCTAATAATTATTGCCGGTAGTGTACATATAAATACATTATATATATATATATATAAGCATTTTCTTTCAGCATTAGGGAAGAGGAAATGACTTTACTATTTTGCGCATAACACATTCGGACAAACAGAATCCAAATATGGTTATATCATGTTGCGACACCGGTTCCTGCTCTAAGCTTGGATGTGTCGGTAGAGTAATGCATAATGACACTAAATTATTAACCAGGGAGCCGAGTTTCAATTCCAAATATGTTCCTTTTCCCATTTATGGTGAAACTTATTACAACTTGCACCCCTAAAGCATTCTTATCTCACAGAAAATTAGTACGATCGAAAAATATAGACTGAATTTGAATAATTGCAAATGTTTTATAAGCAAAACTGCTTTCCTGTAACCACAATAGAGTTTTTAGCCATCCTTGAGAGCAATAAAATTCGCCTCCTTGAGCTCCATTTTTCAGTCAGTTAAGTGCCACACGTGATACACGCTTGGGCGATCATGTCTCGATAGAGACATGACTGACTTGGCAGATGATTATCCAGTAGTAGGTTGCCATTGCTTTCTGTGGTAGACTGGTTGCCGACCAAGGCTATAGAACCCAATCTGTCCTGTTATTTGACTCATAAGTAAAGGGAAAAGAAATCTATTATATTATTATGTAGTAATTAGTGGGGGATCGGTTTCCTATTGCTATGAAGTAATAAACTGATCCCCCACTTTATGGCCAATATCAGCCTTAATCATTATTCCAACTATTATATTCAGTCAGTCAGTTAAGTGCCATAAGTGATACACGCTTTGGGCGATCATGTCTCGAAAGAGACATGACTGACTGGGCAGAAGATTATCCCGCAATAGGTTGCCATTGCTTTCTGTGGTGGACTGGTTGCAAACCAAGACTATGGAACCCAATCGATGATGCTATTCAGACGATAGCTCTAGGAAGAAGAGGTTGATTATAGTAAGTATTAATTAGTGAGGGATCGCTTTACTACTTCAGGCTAATAGAAAACCGATCCCCCACTTTATGATCAGTACCAGCTTTAATTATGCGTCCAATTATTCAGTCAGTTAAGTGCCATACTTGATACACGCTTTTAGGCTTCATGTCTTGAAAGGGACATGACTGACTGGGCAGAAGATTATCCCGCAGTAGGTTGCCATTACTTTCTGCGGTAGACTGGTTGCCAGCCAAGGCTATATAACCCAATCTGTCTTGCCATTTAACTCATAGCTGGAGCAAGAAGAAATAGATTTATTACATCATTATGTAAGTAGAATTATTGGGGGATCAGTTTATTACTTCATAACAATAGAAAACCGATATCCCTCTTTATGTCCAGTACAATTTTTAATTTTTTTCCAACTATTCAGTCAGTTAAGTGATACACGCTTGGGCGGTCTCGAAAGAGACATGACTGACTGGGCAGAAGATTATCCCGCAGTAGGTTGCCATTACTTTCTGCGGTAGACTGGTTGCCAGCCAAGGCTATAGAACTCAATCCGTCCTGTTATTTAACCCATAATTGGAGGGAAAAAACGGATTAATACCTTTCCCAAGTCTATTTTCGCGTAAGTGAATGCAAGGAATTCAAGTGGAATTCGAACTCGGCTTCCTCGATTTCTCGTTCCGAGTCGATATCAACTGCACCCCAACGCATGTGCATTTTTCAACCGACCTGAAATGGAACGAGTAGATTAAATTCATAGCTGCATGTATTGCTAGAAAGTTCTTTTTTTTTTCCGTCAGAAAATTTTCCTCGTCAAAATCGATCTTGAATATTTGCAAATCTACCATTCATCGTTGCATTAAATATTTTTGCCATATATGCGCGGGTTATTCTGCTATTCATCTAGATGTTTCTGATAGAATGCAAAGAAGGATCTGCGATGTAATCGATTTTAACATAACATCTTTCGAATCCAGCCACTTTCTCGCCGACGTGACGTGGCTTTTCTCTATCCTTTCTGCAAATATTTTTATAGCAACTGCTCTGACGAATTTTTTTTTTCTAGGGTGACCAGAATACATGAATTAAAGCGTGCTTCTAGAAGGGCATCTTGCATCCACCGTTTTACAGTTGAAATATTTAAATATAACCTGTACTTCTACTCAAATAGTTTCTTTTCTCGCATTTCAAACCTATGGAAATCCATTCCGTTTAATGGTACTCTTGATAGCTAAAATCTCCAAAAATTTAAATGCAGCATCAATTGCCATTCATTTTTTATCCTTTCTTGAATTTTTTTATAATCATATCGCCTCAAGCAAGGCAGTTTAGTGCCACTGGTGCGCAGGGGGTTACATAAAACGAAAGTTACGAGAAAGAGTGACAGGTTATATAACGGGTGTCAGGAAGTGGTAAGAAAAAGATGAATGTGGCCATAAAGTGGGGGATCAATTTATATATTGATTGTAATATAACATTGATCCCCCAATTTATAACCACATTATAATACTATAGAATTATTTTTTTTAAAATAATCATATTGCCCCAAGCAAGGCATTTTATTACAACTGTTTTGCAAGGGGTTACATAGGAGGAAAGTTATAAGAAAGAGTGACAGGTTACAGGGCGTTTCAGGAAGTGGGTAAGAGAAGGGTTAAGATACTGAGAGTGTAGTGAACGGAGAAAAGAGTATGAGAGAGAGAGAGAGAGAGAGAGAGAGAGAGAGAGGATGCAAGTTAGCAAGTTTGGCGATGACTATTGACTTTACACTTTTTATTGTTTAAGCCGATATATTTTCCGTTCTTTCCCATGTAGATACGGCTGTCAGAGCTGTCTGTGAATAGACGTCCCTCTGCTCCGCCCTCAGCTTCTACAAAGCAGAACTACTACCTGTATATACTTTAAAAGAGTTCAATGTCAGTAGGGATAATTCACCATAAAACCCGCTCGCTAAGTATCAACTCCGCATGATTCTTAATGTTTTTTTCTTTTTGGATTAATGACAAGAAATCCGTTGTTTTCCTTTTTCATCTTAAACGGCGTTGTTCTGTAGCCGCTTGAGATATCAGCATGTCAAAAGTATCGTAAATGACATCCCTTACTTTTTTCTTCGGAAGGACTGCTGTCAGCATCGTCCGACAGGCGTTTCTTGATTTAATTTATATGTCTTTTGTGAGCGAACTGGGGATGTTTAACTATATAGACCATATTTCTTACTCTTTTGTCAATTGTACCCATTTAAGATTTATTATCCGGAAACACCCAGAAAAAAAAAAACATTTCTCTCCGGGTTGGTAGCGTTTTGTAGGTGTCGTATTTGTTCATCCAGGCTTAGTTTTTTGGGGAAGTAGCTTGCCGAACCTCATTTTGCACGTAAATATTACCTCGGCTTGGGTTGAAGATGATTGTGTGCTGTCGTTGAACGTGATTCTATACACCTGAAGGAAGTGTTGTAGGTTTTTTTGTTGATGTGTCACTAGCTTTTTTCAGGGCTCTTTTCAGCTTGTCAACGAAGCGCTCGGCCTGTCCGTTAGACCTTGGGTGATATGGAGCGATCGTGATATGAGTGGTCTGGAAGATCTCAAAAATCCTGAAAATCGCCAGTCGTAAATTGTGCCCCATTGTCTGAAAAAAATCAACTACCCAAATCTGGCAAACAGTTCGTGTAGGAAATTATCACTTCTATAATGGGATTTCTACATCTAAAAACTTCGGGCTACATATCTATCTACTACTATAAAATAGTAGAATGCGTCTAGTGGGTCTGTAAAATCCATATGAATCCGAGACCATGGTCAGTCCGTATTAGGCCAAGGACTATATTTGATTGGAGGTTCCTTAGCTACGAAGGTGTAACCATTACAGGATTTTACGATATTTTCGATATCCTTATCCATGTTCAGCCAGTATACATAACTGCGCATACGGATTTCATCCTCGTAATTGCTGGGTGGCCGGCATGGAAATCTTTTAGGATTCTTCTTTGTAGTGTGGGATTGATGATTCACTCACTATATAGCAGTACTTCATTGCATAGAGGGAAGTTCTTTGAAGTTTGCTGATCATTTTCACAAATTCTGGTTTTGTTTTACTTGATAAAATCATCGCCTAGAGGTTTTCGTTTGATTTGGTTCGAGAGTTACAGGGAATTCCCTTACTGTGTTGCTTAATGTGGCTTTAAATTTTCTTTCCTTACTGTGTTGCTTAATGTGGCTTTAAATTTTCTTTCTGTCCGAAGAGAAGCAGTTGCAGTTTCTTCAAGAGGTTCTCTGTGTCTTGGGTTTAATCTGGACAGTCCGTCGGCATGACAGAGTTTTTTTAGATGGTAGGTATACCATTTTAAAGTTATAATTTAAAAAGATTAATCACAGTATCTTCAAGAGGTTGTCTGTGTTTCGGGATGAATCTGGACAGTCAGTCGGCATGACAGTTTTTTAGACATTAGGAATATCATTTTAAAGTTATAATTTAAAAGAATTGTCCCCCATCTCCGCAGTGTATTTGCTGTATGAACAGGCAGACCTTTTTTAAAATCGAAGATGGTCAGTAACGGTTTATGGTCCGTCTGCAATGTAAAGTGTCTACCTTTAATGTACCGGTGAAACTTCGTTACTGCAAAAATAATCTCTAAAACTCCTTTTCAATTTGCGAGTAATTTTTTTCTGTAGAAAGAAGCTTTCTCGATACATGAGCTATTGGTTTATGAGATCTATATGGCATTTTGTGCATAATAAATGCTCCAATGCCATACGAGGCAACTATAATATCTAAGTCTGGTTTAGAGCGCGTGAGAAACAAATCGGACTCCAAGACTTCCTTTATTTTTACAAATGGTTCTTGGCATTCAGGTGACCATTTCCAGTTCTTGTGTTTTTCAAATGTTCGTTTAATGGAGCACGCAAGTTGTACATATTCGGTATAAATATCTGGTAACACTTTGCCAATCCTCAGAAACCTTGTAAAGTAGAGACATTTTCGGAAGCTAGCATTTCCTTGATTGCTGTAGCCCCTTCTGGATCTGGTATTATACCTCCTTTATCAAAAAATGTGTCGCAAGTATTTAATCGTCCAGGCTTAGTTTTTTGGGGAAGTAGCTTGCCGAACCTCATTTTGCACGTAAATATTACCTCGGCTTGGGTTGAAGATGATTGTGTGCTGTCGTTGAACGTGATTCTATACACCTGAAGGAAGTGTTGTAGGTTTTTTTGTTGATGTGTCACTAGCTTTTTTCAGGGCTCTTTTCAGCTTGTCAACGAAGCGCTCGGCCTGTCCGTTAGACCTTGGGTGATATGGAGCGATCGTGATATGATTGGTCTGGAAAATCTCAAAAATCCTGAAAATCGCCAGTCGTAAATTTCCAGTTCTTGTCTTTTTCAAATGTTCGTTTAATCGAGCACGCAAGTTGTACATATTCGGTATAAATATCAGGTAATACTTTGCCAATCCTCAGAAACCTTGTAAAGTAGAGACATTTTCGGAAGCTGGCATTTCCTTGATTGCTGTAGCCCCTTCTGGATCTGGTATTATACCTCCTTTATCGATAATGTGTACCAAGTATTTAATCCTCTCCATTAAAATGTCCCTTTTGATTCTTTCAATTTGAACCCGTACTCCTGAATCTTGAAAAGGCTTTATGCACATGTTCCCTATGCCGTTCATTTTAACTGACCATTGATATGTCATCCAAATATGCTACCGCGAAGTCAAAATCGCTCAGCATAGTATCCATCCTTTGTTGGAAAATTGCCGCACAACATTTACCCCGAACCGTAACCGTTCGAACGTGTAAAATCCACGATAGGCGTTGATACATAACAACTTAGAAAAACCTTCCTCCACTTGTATTTGAAGACACATGTCACTGAAGTCGATTTTTTTAAAAAATTCCTTCCATATACTTTCGCGAAAATTTCTTCCTGTCCCGGTAAAGAATAATGATAGTCATTGAATGCCGCATTAAGCCCCGTCGATAAATCGTCACAGACCCGATTCTCACATAGACGGTCGGTCAAACCTATTGACTGTACACAATTTTTGACAAGACACTAGTTCGTTCTAGTTGTCAATTTCTTCATTTATTTTTGGTAAAGAGGCGAAAGGCACATTATGTTTTTCCTTAAACACTAGCTGGATGACATCTCTCAACTCAAATTTTTCCGTCATCTTAATAACAACTACCAAGGCCCCC